>CAJQUW010006192.1:0-73295 GCA_907163375.1 Prostheceraeus crozeri
GGCACAAGAAAAAAAAACGCAGCAAAACAAATTCGATCGACGTCACAGGAGAGAGGCAAATGTTAGAAATTGAGAAGCAAACAAAAACATATCATCAGTGACTGAAGGCAGTAAGCAGGAGTTCGGATTTCAGGCCCTCTTGAAGGAAGGGACTGAGGGAGCCGCTTTGACACTATCCGGCAGACTGTTCCACACGCGGGCAGCCGCGATCGGGAAGGCCCTGGCACCGACAGTCTTCAGGCGGGAGGTTGGGACAAGCAGCTGGTCACCTGATGCCGAGCGGAGACTTTTACGGGAAGGGATGGAGGACACACGATGCAAGAGGGACGACAAGTATGAAGGAGCCCCGAAGGCTTTTGAACGCGAATACCGCCACGCGGAAGGTGATGCGATGGCGGATCGGGAGCCACTGCAGCGACTGGAGAAGCGGAGTGATGTGGTCACGGGAGCGGGCACGAAACAAGATCCGTGCCCCAGCATTCATCACGGATTGCATTCTGGAGAGGGAGTTATCAGGGAGACCATACAGCAGACTGCAGCAGTAATCAAGTCTGGAGAGCACTAGGGAACCACGAGGGTGTTCAAGACAGATCTGGGAAGGAAGCGATGTATGGTTCGGAGCTGACGGAGAGTCGAGAAGCACTTGGAGACGATATTCGAAATCTGGGGTTGCATTGATAAGCAGGGGTCGAGAAGCACACCAAGATTGCGGACTACGGTTGATGGACTGATCACACTCTCTTGGTTGATGGCGGTGGGAGTCAGTGGGGCAAGGTGACGACGTCTTTTGGAGGTGAGCCACATGACTTCTGTCTTGCTGATGTTGAGCAGAAGGCGATTACTTGCCAGCCATCGGTGGACCTCCGCGAGGCAGTCGCTCATCTTGGAGGAGAGATCCATAGCCTGAGAGGGTGAGCAGGACGCGTAGATCTGGATGTCGTCAGCATACAGATGGAGGGAGAAGCCATGGGAGGCGATGATGTTGGGAAGGTCTGAGGTGTAAAGCAGGAAAAGGATTGGGCCAAGGACGGAGCCTTGAGGGACCCCCTGCGACGATCTGGCTGAGGATGAGGTGGAGGACTCACACACCACAGTCTGACTACGGTCGCGCAGAAATGAAGCGAACCACGACAGGACATCCCCACTCAGCCGAAAGTCAACTCCAGGCGACGGAGGAGGATGTCGTGGTGAACGCAGTCGAAAGCAGAGGAGAGGTCAAGGAGGGCGATGAGGCACAAGTCACCGCTGTCGATGGACGAGAGAAGATCGGCCGTCACCTTCAAGAGGGCGGTTTCGGTGGAGTGCAGGGACCGGTACGCTGACTGGAGATCGGGAAGGAGGCTGTGGGCGTTTAGGTGAATCAGAAGCTGACGCGCCACCACACGCTCAAGGACCTTGGAGAGTGTGCACAGCTTGGAGATAGGGCGGTAGGAAGAGACGTCAGTGGGGTCAGGGTTGCCTTTCTTCAGGATCGGGTTGATGATTGTTTCCTTCCAGGATGTTGGGAAAGATCCGGAAGATAGGGACGTGTTGAATAGGTGAGCGATGAAGGGGGCCAGGATATCGATGTTCAGCTTAAGAAGTTCAGCCGGCAAACAGTCACGAGAGCTGCGTTTGTTCGGGAGGCGTGAAACAATCTCGACGACGTCAGAGTCAGTGAGCAGCTGAAACTCAGTGAAGGAGCAGGTCGGTGGGCCTTTGGGGAAATCAGGAGGTGGATGCTTCGCTGTTTTGTCATGAATGACCTTGACCTTCTCGGAGGAGTGCCGCTGGAAGGACTCGGCGCAGATGTTCGCGTTGGGATTGCTGTGAGCGCGGCCCATCAGTGTGTTGATGGAGTTCCACATCAGACGGGGATGCCATTTCTCCGAGTCTGTCTTTTGTTTCCAGAATGCCTCACGCTTTTGAAGGTTCAGCTTCTTGTATGATCGTCGGACGACTTTGAGGTCAGCAGAGGCGGAGGCTGCTGCAGCAGGATCGGAGATGTTGAGACGCTTGATGCGTCTTTCAAGGCGCCTGGCATGCCGCTTTAGCGTCTTGCAGTCGTTGTCAAACCAGGGATCTGACACTCGAGGGCGACAGCGCACAGTCTTGTGAGGGACAACGGAGTCAAGGGCACTAGTGACCTCGTCATCGAAGAGATCAGCAAGATGATTGACGTCAACGTCAGAGGGCAGGGAGGAACACAGAGTAGAGGTGAGGAGAGCAGATTGCAGAGCCTGATTGTCCAGAGATTTCCATGGGAGTGTGGTGATGGTGCGGTAGACAGGTGGAGGGCGAGGTATGGATGTAGACCACTTAATCAGGCGATGATCTGACAATCCAGGGTCAAGTACATCGACAGCTGGGGAAGGGAGATCGTTCTTGACGCGACGATGTCGAGAGTTCCGCCTTTATCATGCGTAGGACCTGTCACTCGGCAGTCTAAGCCGTAGGCGTGGAAGAGGCTGAGGAGAGACTTTGAGTGGGGGTCGTCAGTCTTCTCTACATGGATGTTGAGGTCACCTACTATGAAAAGGGGCTCATTGAAGGTGATGAAGGAGTCTAGCACGTTGGAGAGTTCGGTGAAAAACTGCGATGTGATGGGGCCAGTACGATAGATGGAAATAACGATGGCAGACGTAGACTTAGATGTGATGCGGACGCAAAGAGATTCGAATGTCACTGGGCTAGGAGAGGTGAGTCTGGTGATCTTCGCAGTACTATGGGTAGACGCGACCACAATGCCACCGTGGTTCGTGTGGAGGGAAGTCGCGCGCTTTCTGGGACGTGGGCGGGCAAGTACTGTCAGGCCAGCTGATCGCAGAAGCTGCAGGCTAACAGAATCCGAGTCATGCCAAGTCTCCACAAGGAAGAGAACATGAATGGACTGGCCGCGTAGTAGATCGATTACGTCATCCACCTTGCTGGTTAGGGAACGCACATTGAGGAGGCCGAGTGTTAGGGAATGTAGGGTCGGCGTATAGTGTCGGTCGGCGCGAGACGCAGGCTGCAGGCTGCGAGAGGTGGTGGGCAGGGGAGCGGCGCAGCCGGCGGTCTTGGCAAGGTTCCTGTGAGCGTGAATCGGGCATGCGGATGGATGCGCAGCGGGGCTTCTCAGTAAACGAAGATACCACAGCTTTCGCCTCGTAGTGCGAGAAATGGGGAATGCTGGGGAACGCAGACAGAGGAGTTGGTCTCGCGTGTAGGACAAAGGCGCCGAAGCCATGTGTAGGGAAGATAAGTGACACAGGATAGCAGTGCGTAGTTGAAAAAAACAGTAATTTGAGCAGAACAGCTCAAAGCTCGAGGAGTAGGGATAGGAATGTGCGAGAAAACGAAGAGTAGAGCAGACGAGGAGTCCAACGATGTAAAAAAATAAGGTGATGGAAGAACTCTGAGATGAGTGACGACAATGAAAAGTTTCTCTGCAAACGCCAGTACGAGACGGACAACCGCCTCCTGCGGACGCTAGTGAACGAATGGATTAGTGAACTAGAATAGATTAAAACTTTTTGGTAACTTAAAATTTTTTTATTAAAAATGTCGGAAGCGAAAAGTAATAATAATAAAACTGTTGAATTAAAATTGCATAATATTGTTGACAAAAATACCCCTAAAACTATTACTATTAATAAAAAAAAGTATTACATAAGTAAACCAATGATAGAGAATATTCAATTACAAGAAGAAAAGAATGGTGGAATTCTCCCATTAATTCCACTAATAATAGGTGGCATAGCAGCTGCAGGAAGTGTTGCAGGTGGGACAGCTGGTATTGTCCAAGCAGTAAATAAAAATAAATCAGAGAAGGCAGCATTAAAAGAACAAAAACGTCATAATAGAGAGTTAGAGAAAGTTGCTAGGGGTGACGGAATAGTAGATAATTTTATTAGTAAATTAAAATTAGTTGATGAAGGAAAACGAGTTCTTAAAAATATTCTCCACAATGTTGATGATTTAATTGAAATTAAAGAAACTAAAGATGGTTCTGGAATATATCTAAGTCCTAGTATGATTCGGTAATAACCTCAGGACCTTTGGTCCATAAGGTAAAACTTTTATTTTATCTTTTAAAATGAATTCTACAAATTCCGAAAATTTAATTAAATTAAAAATTGCTAATTTAGATTTATTAAATTATCTATTAAACAAAAGTAAAAACTCAAATTGTCAGCATATTGGAGGTGACATACAAAAAACATTAGAAAACTTTCCTGGATTTATTTGGAGTAAATATTCGAAAGAAAACATCTTACTGGTCATTCATATACCGGTCCAGGAACTCGATTAGATATAAGAATAGATGAGAATAATAATCCGAAACCAGGTAAAGAACCAATAAATAGAGTAGATGCCGCAGCTTACAGGCATGATTTAGCTTATCGAAATCATGACCTAAGTTCTCGACATGCAGCTGATAAGAAGATGATAGAAGAATTAGATAGTATTCAAAATCCTACATTTAGAGAGAGAATTGAAAGAATGTTTGTTAAGAAAGCTTTACAAGTTAAAATATTATTCGGTCAGGGTTTAAATGAAACGACAGCAAAGCTGTCTGAGAGCAACGCTCGAACTTATGCCTCCGAAATTCATAAAGAATACAGAAGGCCTAAATATTTATTGAAGGTAAAAGTATTTAATAAAGATGATATTTGGAGTGCTGATCTTATTCATATGCCGAATGAAAAAGATTATAAATACGCATTGACCGTTAAAGATTTATATACACGATATGCTTGGGTAAAGCCTTTAAAAAATAAAAGTGGTCTATCAGTTAAATATGCGTTTGAAGAAATCTTTAAAGAAAGTAATAGAAAGCCAAAAAAATTGTTTGTTGATAAAGGGTCGGAATTTTATAGCCGAAACGTTCAGCCACTATTTGAAACTGTTTATTCAACTGAAAATGCAGGGAAGGCCGTAGAGATAGAAAGATTCAATAGATCATTAAAAAATAAATTATTCAAGAAATTTACTGAGCAAAGAAATCAGAAATGGTTGAAGATATTACCAGGAATTGTAGAAGAGTACAATAATAAAGTTCATTCTGGCATTGAAGAAACCCCAAAGAATGATTCTGACGACCCTGATTTAATACGAAAGAAAATATTCGAGAATAATTATTCGAATGAGAGTAATCCGAATTTGCAGAAACTTAAGCCGAAATTTAAAATTGGTGATAGAGTTAGAATATTTAAGTATAAGAATAAATTTGAAAAGGCTTCGTCGGATACTGGACGAAAGAGATATTTGAAGTTTGTAAAATAAACCAAACTTATCCGATTATTTACGAAACCAAAGATTTAGATGATGAAAATATCAGAGGCCGATTTTATCAAAATGAATTACAACGAACTGATTTTTAATTATCATTATCATTATTATTGGAACTAACGTTTCGGGAATGACATTCCCTTGTTAGGCGTAGCCATAGAACCTACGGTTCGTTCAATTCTAACATAATATCAAGAAATGGTACTCCTTTTTGTAATTTAAATAAAACATAAAGACATAATTGACCACAGTAAGTAGTTCCCGGTTTTTGAATTTGAAATGTATTATAAGTTCCATTGTCAACTAATTTTTTGACTTCATTTGTAGGTGGAAGTCCATAAGAGTCGAAATAGTAATTATCTCGACTTTTATTAAAGATACCTGCAGACCAATGTACTCCTTTTTCATCTGTTGTGTGAAGATTTGTTATGAAATTTATAGTTATTGTTGGCTTATTTTTGATCAATTGTAATTCGTCTCTCATTAGAACATGAAAATTCTTTATTCCTAATTGATTTGCAATTTTCTTTAGATCAAAATTTGTAGTTGTTTGCGTTCCATATAATTTTAAAAACTCATTTATGTTGTTCATTTTATAATTAAAAAATTTCTTAAGGGACGGCGGAGTAGGATTTGCTGGTTATATATTCCACGTCTTACAAAAGTCTAAGTGGGTGTAGCAGCTGTTTGTTCTTTCATACATTTTTTCCTTTCAAATGTTTGAGTTGGAGGTCACAGCTCTTTACACTGAAATGCCTTTTATTCATAAATGCGAAAAGCAGATGTTCTCTACAATTGAGTGATCATCTGAGTGCAAAGCAGTAGCAAATACAGGAATTGTAAGAACGCCTGATGAAATGACAATTGTAAATACTCCTAAACTTATTGTTAAGAATATGCCAATTCCTTCAAATATTTTTAGTCACATGATATATTTTAAAAACCTGAAAAACGTCTAAACTCATGAATTTCAAATTCTTAACTTTTATGATTTTCGGTGTCCTGGAACGGTCATGATTTGAGCAATGAAAAATGTCATAATCACAAATTTGAGTTTCTTAACTTTTCTGATTTTTTCGGTGTCCTGGAACGGTCATGATTTTGGGAGTAAACATTGTAATTCTCATATTTTGAGATTTTGAAAAGTTGGTTGTTTTTAAAAACGCCTAAATTTATGAATTTAGGTCTTCATAACCTGAAAAAGGGTTCAAATTCATGAATTTATGTCGTTTTTAAAGATACTATTCTTTTGAATTTTATGGTGTCCTGGAACGGTCTTTTGCCCATTACTGATCCGACGCACACCTCTACCGCTGTTCGCCTTCCTGACTTGACGTCGTCCACCGTCAATCCAACCGCTAAACGTCGGACTGTGTTCCACAATTCTTTAGGCAAGTCTGCGCTCCGTTCTGCCGAAAAGCCTGCTTCCACATATTCATAAATAAACATTGATTCGGCTTTCACTGAGGAAGAAACGCCAAAGATACTATGTGAATGGAACTACTCTCAAGTCCACGGCCGGATACACAGTTGACAATTCCTTCATCCACGTATCTGTACGTTGTGCCTCTTGTCTGTCAATTAATTGTTAACTCTCATAATACAACGAATTCCGTGCTCATACCTGATTGATGCAGTGTACACCTTGAAAAGAGCTGGTGAACTATATCGATGGAAAAATGAAATATTCGTACTTGGTTTTGCTGTTCTTTTACAAAATATCTAAAGTGAAAGTTGTTTTCAACATTGAATTAGGGTTCTAAAGGGCAATAATAACCGTTGATTATTCCCAAGCAACATCGCTAATTATTACCGGTAAATTTTGAAGTTTCGATTTGATTTCAACACATATTTATCTTTCTATCACATATATCTCCCCTAAGTTCATTAGTATTATGGTTAGCAAGTTTCGTCATTGTTATCTTACCTGTAATTTATCTAATAGAACTCTTCGTGTGATGTCAAATGACTTCTCAAGCTTGCTGTCAAAAATAGGACAATATAATATTCGCACGAGCTTGAAATACCGACAGGCCGCGCACAGGACGTACTGAGATGCGTCATCAACACATTAAGATAATTTCCTCGGGTACACTTTGAATACTACTACTTCTAATACACTACTAACATTTCGTATAAAAGTAGTGTAGAATACAGGCAATATTCAGTGAATGCTGTTTTAGAAAACAATGTAAATGGAATGATTATATATTGAGTTGAACCCTCAGTTAAAAAAGGGGGCAGACCTGAACCGCACTACTTCCTGATATATTGGTTGAAATATCATGGCTGATACTGGTCAACAAGCGCCATTTCCCGCGCAGTGCATTCTTATCCTAATTGTATCAAGAATAATGCTGTCAACTCGACTTCAAGTTTGAGCAACGAAAGACAAAAGTTTGGCGAAGTCTGGTGCAAACCGATTCTGAATTTTTAGCTGATCAGACTTTAACTGTGTCTTTGATCACGAAACATTCAGATCAGTTGTTAATCATATCATTTGAAAAAGTTTTCTAAATCAGTTAGAATTTTACGAATGCGTTAGAAATGATATAGATTCGAGTTCTTTTCTTTTAGTTGAACTCCGCTTTTGATTGCTTTATGACAAGAACTCGACATAATTCATGAGAGTTCTCTAATATTCTGTTACATTTCATGTTGCGTGTTATGACAATTTAATTACTGTGACTCCGACTTATTTTTATCTGTTTTCAAAATGTCGTCTTATCTTCCTTTTTGATCATATTAATTGTTTCACTTTGGAGCGACGTAGAAAAAGTTGGCTATTTGGTCATGCAGACACACTGTGTGCTTCGCCTCTGAAACGCGATGAAATCTGGTGAAGAGCATTCATGTATTTCTGGCGTTTTTTTGTAAAAGCAATGTTTTCTTTGTAAGCAGCGATGGACATCGTTACTCTCAAAAGTTACATTTTCTCTGTTTCCTAACTTACAGAGGGAGTAACGGAAGCAACTCGACATGCGTTACTTCGTTAATTTTCAAAATGGATCTATTCCTTTAAAGATTCTGATATTCAGGATTAAGCAAGACAGTAGAACACACTATTACTGTTTTGGTCATTTCCTCTCAATATCTGTCTGACATCTTCGCATCGCTTTCTGTCAAAGCCACAATAAGATTGCATATACAGACTTACTTAAAATGGCATCAGTGTCTGTTTCAATAGAAGGAGTTCCAAATTGTAGAACTCTGTTGATTATTTTCAGAGAATCGATTAACTAAGATATTGTTGCAGCTAAAGTCAATCCAAAGTCCTTGATGAAATTATAATGACAAGCTTTATCTCTGAAGCAACAGGCGCATAGGGTGTACTTAAGAAGGTATAGGTCGCAATAAGTCACAAAATGCTGGTAATCAAAGGGAAAGAATATGAAGGGAATTTTCCACAAAAAATGCGTAACGAAAACTCCCCAAAGTTTACCGTCGTTGATGTAATGAAGTTAAATTGGTAAATGACAGATCTTCGGCGTCCAGCGCCTTCGGTGGTAGATTTTACAATAAAAAGCGTTCGACCACCAAAGGCATCATGATCTCCCGTCGCCTGGTCAACTACGTTAATTGAAGGGAACACGAAACAAGTATCTTGGATCACCAATTGGGCAGTTAGTTGTCTTATTCTAAAGTTTCTGACGCTGTTCGTTGTACACACTGGACGATGATATTAATGATGGTGACGGAGACTTAATATAGTCCTTACTTTTTGATGGAGGGAGCAAGTTGTGGAGAATATGATGGTAGTTTTGCTGAATTTTCCTTCACAATTTGCTATCATGCTTCTCGATCTTCTTTGAGAAATCGTCAGGTTTGCATAAACCAGGAGGACCACTGTGTTTCACATTCTTAGTGAGGGGATCTCGTGTGTCTTTGATGTAAAGCCTCAACAAGTCTGGACTGCGTGGAATATCCGAATGAATATGAGAGCGCATAAACTTGATGAATGGATTGGATGGATCTATGGATGAATCGCGAGTTGAAAAGAAATATCGAAATCAAATACTAAATATTATGTAAAAAAATTGATGGATGTATATCTAATCTTGAATATTGGTATCAATGATGAATGGTAATATGAATTATAGTTTAATTATTAAAATCCTTTACTAAAATTCTGAGCTCCGATAACTTTTTTCCTTTCGTATGATCAAACCCTCACCATTATTTTGACGACGATTTTTCTGCTCAAGTCGTAGAATCCGGTCCCGCTCTTGTTGGGAAAGCGTCAAATTTTGGTGAATTAATACTTTCTTTTGCTCCAACGCGAATTGCGTATGTTTTTAGACAATTTTGTTATTTTAATTTTCTTACTACTTCTTGCTATTTTCTTGCTCCTTTATACAAATGTTCAATATCCGAGATCTTTTCAAGTGGCTTTCCCACTCTTTTGCACGACGATACATCAGCATGGGTACTTTCAGGCTATTCTGTGTTGAACCTGTGATAAACCAAATCTTTTACGTTCACCAAGACAGCCGGCATGCTGTTCCGGAATACCATACAATATTAGATTATATACAGGGTTATTTTAAAGTAACGCAACTTTTTGTTTGATTGCCATACCGTCAAATAATGAGATATCTACACATCATTTCTATTTTTAGACTAAGCACGTAGTCGGATTCTTATATACCACATACCTTGCAGACAAGCTAATTTCTATTTTCCCCAGCGTCCAATTTAAATGCCTCGCATCGAGCTCCATGATAGAATTCTGATCGTTGAGTTGTACTACGAAAATGAGCGAAGTTTTGCTGCTGCCTTAAGACGATTCTCGACGATTAAAGGGTTGAAAACAAAATCTGAGGCCCCATCGTTATCTACTGTGTGTGCATTAATCGAGGGGTTTCAGACAACTGGCAGTGTCGCCGATCTGCCAAAATCAGGGAGACCTCGTGTGAGTGACGAGCACATCGAACATGTTGCAGAACTTGTGACTACCTCGTCCGGAAGAACGAGCATTGCCAAAGTCAGCAAAGACGTTGGCATTAGTCAAGCAAGTGCCCGAAGGATATTGAAATGCCACCTGCGGATGCATCCATACCGAATTCATTTTGTGCAGCAGTCGACTTCTTTGGACTGTACTAAGAGATTGAACTTTTGCTCATCAATGCTGCAGCAGTTTTCTGAAAATGACCAATTTCTTAACAGCATCTTATGGACTGATGAAGCTCATTTTCATCTCTCCGGGGCAGTTAACTCGTGGAACACACGAATATGGTCAACCAACAATCCATATGAAATCCAAGAACAGCCACTTCATTCTCCGAAATGAACTGTTTGGGCTGGATTTACCCACAACGTCTTGCTTCCTCCATTCTTCTTTGAAGATGATGACGGCAGAACAGTAACTGTGAACTCCGCACGATACCAGCAAGTGATCACCGATCATGTAAAACCTAATTTGACTCAGAGAAGAATGTTGAGGAAGACATGGATGCAACAGGATGGTGCACCACCTCACACATCAAACGCTAGTAAGCTGACTCTGAGATCAGATCAATCTTTCAGGAGAGTCATCTCCAAGGGATTTCCCACGGAATGGCCTCCAAGAAGCCCTGACTTAAATCCGTGTGACTTTTGGTTGTGGGGCTATTTGAAAGCCAATGTGTACACTCCTTCTCAGTGTTCTTTGGATGAACTCAAAGAACGGATACGGGCGGCTATGAATGACATTTCGATCAAGATGCTTCAAGCAACTTGTGAATCAGTCCCTATACGGTTTCAATACTGTATTGAAAAGAAAGGTAACCACATTAACCCAAAATATAATTGATTCATATGAAATCTCGTTTCTTTTTTGCTGTTACACATATATTTTTAGCAAATCCGATAATCTTAGGGTCCCAAAAATGTAAGGTACTACATTCACAGCCTGTTTTTTAACCATCTCACATTCTTATGAAAACTTCGGTTTCTTTAAAATGACCCTGTACACTCTAGATAAGCGCCCTCAAAAGTCTTCCACATAGATGTCAAAACTTTTGCCCATGTTCTCCCGCACTGTCATACGTATCTTACAGTAGCAGAAAGTGTTTAAATATATTATGGTATATATTATATACCATATGGTACCTTATAAACTTACTTTGCAGTAGCATGTCGAACTCCGAAGTAAGCTGACCAAGATAAGGACGTATATTCGGTATGAATTATAAAATACCACAATGCATTTTCCATTTCTCTGAAGCTTGTTCGAACAGGTTCTCCCGGGGTTCGATTTTTAATTCACAGTACACAATTTAATTCGGAGAAATGTGAAGCCAAAATAATTAGTTCTATCCTTACCACTTGATGGTGAATCCATAATCGAGGTGATACCAAAATTGGAAACAAAAGTCAAAGGACGTGTTGAGTGAAGGTTTTCAATACCTTAGCAACTCGATCACAGAATCAACATTGACACTGCTGATTATTGTTGTTCAACTATTCATGGATTTTACTTAAATCAAGAGTGGACAGCCCTCTCATGGCGAGGGGCACAACATAATTCCATCGACATTTTTTGGGTCATGATAAAAGAATACAAATATTTTCTATGTTATTAAGATCGATTGCTTATTATTCATTAAACAGTGCAACATTTCAAACATTAATGTGAAGGTAAACACAAAAGACACGGCAAGCGATATACAGACAAGGAACGAATTACGATGTTTCAATAACGACTTTTTTGCAGGAAGAGCATGTATATGGATATTGTCTATTGTCTTGATCTGTGCCACTCTAAATCTGCAATCTCAAATTCATTTGCAGCCTATAGCCTATCATGGTCTTTAAGAGGAACGTCTAGTTCGTCAAATAAGAAGTGAATCAGAATTTCGGGAAATACAAAGCACAAATCAAACACATCTATAGGGTCAGATGCATTTTCAATTAATAAACACCCTGCGGACCGGAGAAAGACGTGACACGGACCAGAGGCTGCTCGTCTCTGAATTTTATCAATCCTCAAACTTGAAAATCGTGAGTTGACACCAATTAATGACATCAGATTCAACCTTGGAGTCACAAAGAAGGAGACCGATTAACAATACCGCATGGGCTTAGGAATCTACAAGATCGGCGACTGGCAAGGACAATTCCGCACAAAAGCGGTGAATTCCGGTAGCAAAATGACGAGATATACACAACGACGAGCACTCAGACGAACATTTGCGGAAAATTGACTCAGGAAAACCGATGATGAGCACAATAATAGGGACCTAGTGGGTGACGACATAATGCGGAGATTGATGGATCACGTTGCAGTTATTGCAAGAAGTCCATAGGAATGGGATGAGAGACGTTTCTCAATAACTTTGAATTGGATATGATTTGAGGTTCCTTTCAACCCTTTCCATAATTGTCTCCGTGGTCATTGTGAGGTCACACTATTGTTCCTCATCTTAAAGTTCTGATTTGTAATTGATGTACAGTAGAGGTCTGTGGTCGTGGGACGAACACGAACGTGCTTCGTGTCGTGTTCGTGTTCGTCGTTTTGCAATTACAATGTAGGGTGGTGTTTTATATTCGTGTTGACAATGATTCAATAAGAATTGTTGGCTTGAGACAATTTGATAACTCAGCCTGTTCTAGTCAAAGAAGCCCCATCTATAATTCATCTTATTTAACGATTGGATCAATGAACAGCAAATCAAGCACTTGTAATGATAAATCGGCAAAGGATGCAATGCTGTCGACCAATACATAAGGTGAGTCACGGGTAGCGACCGTTCCCTGTGCTGATCATTTGCAGTGGTGGCGAGCGCATGAGCCCAAAGACGATGCACTTCCACTGTCTTTACGTAGCCCAGTAGCCTACGCAAGCCTGTGCAGGGCACAGCCTATATATCAGTGAGCGCCATTCCTGGCACACTCAGGAACTACTTTCTTTGCAAAAGAACGTGCACTTTCAGGTGGGAGGCTTCTCGTAAGCACAAAGCGGATAATCTTTGAGTACAGAGCAGCTTGATAAACGACCTTTTATTAGATCGGCCACATGTATACAGCCTTTTAACATTAACCACTGAATTTCCAATTCAAATGATCGGTACTTTGCAATTTCTTTTATCTGGTGTGTCTCCTACGATTGAGACTTTTAAATAACAAGCTTATTCTGAATTACTCAGGAGAGAAATTTCACGTTACTTTCGTATATTAGACATAGGAGACTGGGATCTTGTGTCAGTGTTTTTTCAGAAAAACTTCGTGTTGTGTTGATGGCAAATCATATAAGGATAAACTCATCAGTCTGATAAATTTTAAAAATTTGATTACATGTTAATAAAGGAAGTCCTGATAATCCACATAAACAGTTTGAGACAATATGTTATGATTTTGTTTTCTCTATCGGAAAATAATGCGGAAATTGAATCTCAGAACAGCAGAGTTTACGTGTACTCTTAAGAGGGGCGGAATTCTCCTCCAACCTCTTCTTTTTACACGTACTGATAATACAATGTATGTTTATTTCTGTGAGATCTGACAATCGAAACTGATAGAAAAGTAAATCATGTATAGTGATGAAGCGATTAACAGGAAATACACACGTGCTTCACAATAATATAGAATTTCCAATTAAGCACAAACGGGAATAAACTAATTCAGACGCATGGTCTAGATGTTAAACAATGCGTCACATGAAATTGATATTAAATAGCCAGAATTTCTACATCAATACGAGTTTCTATAATAGAGTATATCGCGTAGCCTCCCGGGTATGTGAGTGACCAGTTGAATGGTTAGGAACATTAAGATTTTGAAAGTTATTTATGGCCGTGTTATCATAGAGATTTGTATTGGTGCTGTAGAATCTATATGTAAAACCAAGATTGACTACGCGCATTGAGGTCAAATTCTAGAAACCTAATTTTTGGTGAGGATTAAAGAGCGATTCATATTTTCTCTTCTACATTTGACAAAGATGTTGAATTATACCTAGCTTCAAATGTTATTACTTTCAACCGTTCTTTTACGCACTTTCGTCAGATTGTTCCTGTAATCAAATAGTTTCAAATTCAATGCACAGTGTCCAACCTACCGGTCAAGTTTGTGACCGAATTCAAATCTATTCCTAGAGAAATTTGTTATCATTAGTTTGAGCTTTAATCTGTCCGAGTTTCCAGATTTGGAGTACTTAATATATTTCAATTTTTCACATGAATCTGAAGAATTTGTCCCAATCCTCAGAGTATAAGTTATCAAACTTCGAGCTTTGAATTTGATCAAAACATTTTAGTAGAAAGGTCGGAAGAACTTTGATAGAAGTTGCCGCCTTCATCAAAGTGGTTTAGGAACAAAAGACATCATAATAACATTAATCTAATTTAGAAATTGTGAATGAAAAAATATCTAATCAGATGATCGGATTCAAGATGCCTTGCTTGATGAACCAGGCCGTGCAATTCAGATCAAAACGTTCCCTCCAATTACCGATTTTAGTATAAATTAGGAACAATGGAAAAAATTATGTGAATTTCAGTTTATATGCATATTATTGAAGTATCTTGTAAATATGCTGTTCCAAAACGTCAGTGCTCAAGTGAAGTTTTCAAAAACTTTCGTTAATAATTCATGACTTTTGATTAGTCGAAATTGAGAGAGGCTTTTGGGTTGCTAACCAAACTACTTTCTTTTTCACAGATTATCAATTCGATTATAATGGGAAACAGTTCAATTAACGAAGAATGTTTTCATGGTCCCTGCCATTTACATTATTACACGGTGAAAATAATTTCGTTTTTTTCCAAATATTTGAATTATATATATCATATTTATATATAATTATATATATATGTAATATATTTTATGTACAAATGTTTTCTATGAATGGTTTGTAATGTGGATGTCGTTTGTGATCGCAATTGCATAAACATCTTTGAGCGATCTATCTATTGATCAGGTTTTGCACAAAGACTCATGGAACCATGATGACGAGGTCTAACAAAAAGATACTGAAATTTTATTTTTCAGATGGATTGATATGCTGTACATGTGATGAATATTCTTGAAGAACTTTTGTCTGCAACAGTTTCCATTGTAAAATGGTAGTCCAATCTGCAAGTTAAGTTGCCAATTGGTGATCTAATAAATGCAACATCCCTTTATTATTATATACTCCATCACTTTTTATTACAGTGGCAATTTATATTAATTACACATCAACTTAATGATTTAGTCCACTGTGCAAAATTCTAGATTTCGTTAGGAAGTTTAAAGAAAGGTCCTGTGATGTGCATTCGTATGTTACTTAAGTTCACTTACTGTAAGTCATGCCTATTGCCTAAATCATTAATTTTAGATACTCCATCTGTAATTCCATGTTAAATCACTTCATATTCCTTACAGTCTCAAATTATTTTTTTGTAGCATGATATTGCGACGGAGTTCAAAGTTGAATGTTTACTGTTGTCTTTTATCTCTGTAACATTATTTTTTATCTCTTGTATCGAAGTACTGTAATGATCGTAAATACGAAAGCAAATGATATTCATTCCCCTGTGAAATAGAAAAGCCAACATTGTTTTGCATGTGCTATTTGAGAATTTGTAGCGAAAGTATATATTTCGAGAGGTATGAAAATTCCTCAATCCAGGTGGAAGTCATTTATTCATTTATATAAGTTAAGCAATCATTTTTATTCTAGGCATCCTTCTTGCAAATATTTTTGCAAAATACAAGATAAACATTTTATGTCACTTCATCAAGCTAACAAGAAGGAAAATTGTTATGCTATTATGTTACCGGTGCCAGTTAATTAAAGTTCAGCAATAGTTCACTATGTGTAACAGCACCAGAACCCGTTTTATGCAGTCACCGTCCGCCAATAAGTGAAAAAGCATATAAAGCTCGCTTTTATTTCTCTCGATTGACGTTTTTACAATAATGTTGCGAAATATTAAGCTGCGAAACATCAAATAAACAATTTTCTGTGCTCATGGGAACTAGCTCTGTGGAATTGGTCATGGTTAACAGCCGCATGGCACCAAGGTAAATTTTTAAAAAAACATGAGATAGCCTATTGTGCAGTCGTTCAATTTGCTTAACCTTCCTGGATTTTGCGCTACAGGAGAAGGAATTCAGGTCTTAAATCGTTCTAGACTGAGGATATCTTTCTTGTCGATGCATGTGCACATGGGTGTACGCAGTCTCCATCTTTTTGTAACCTGCATGTGAATGCTACTTTTCAAGTGGAACGACTGAAAAACGAGCGCATCGTAACATTTGCGAAGATTAGTCTTCAACTCTTGTCTTGTCATCCCTGCCATTGCAATGGCTCATAAGTAGACTTCTTTGAAGTTTTTCTATTCAAGTGGATGCTCTGACACCCTCTAAATCATCTTGTTTCTCCACAGTTGCCAGTCACCGGTCGTCACCGTGTTGCCTATTGTTCGACGACGCAAGGATTGAACTTATTCTTCTCAGTAGTAAGCCCGTGGCAAAAGCAAGCGCAAAATGTGCAAAGATGAGTCATCATGCTGACTCAGCCCCCCCTGGAAGGAAGGAAGGAAGAAGGAGTTGGCCAAGGATGTGTTGGGAGGAATGGGTCCGAGAGGAGAAAACTGTTTCCTACCCCACCCCCTCTGGAAGGAAGGAAGGAGGAACTGTGAGGCAAGGGATGGGAAGGAAGGTGATAGGAATGTGGGAGGGATAGAGTGAGGAAAGGGTGGGTGTGGATGGTGTTGGGATGAGAAAAGTTGGACATCGTCATGAAGGAGGGTTTGGATGTGAAAGTGGAGTTTAGATTTGGAATCTGCGTGAAATTTTGGGTGGGGAAGGAAGGCAGGAGGAGCAGCAAGGGGTGGAATCTCTGAAAACGGCAGAGTTGGAAAAAGGCGGGGTTTGGTTTTGGGATGAGAAAGTCCATTTTTCGAGTAGAAGGAGTGCTCGGATGGGAAAACGGAGGCCAGATTCGGATTCTACGTGAAGTGTTGGGTTAGGAAGGATGTTTCCAGCGACATCGGAGAGAAAAAATTTTGAGGACGCCCCCCCCTCCTCCTGCCAAACTTCCAACTTTGGTGTGAGAGATGGTAGAAAGTCGTGCAATAGCTCATTTGAAAGCTGAGAATGAGAAAATGCAGTGGAAAGCTCAGTTTGGACTAATTTTCTTGGGTTGAGGGAGGGAAATGGCAGGAAAACGTCAGAGTTGGAAAAGGCGGATGTTGGATGTTTTGGGATGAGAAAAGTCGTTTTTCGACAGGAAGCAGGTCTCGGATGGGAAAATGGAGTGCAAATTCGGACGTTTTGGACAATTTTGGGTCTAGGACCTTCTTCCCAGCTCAATCGGAGAGAAAAAGTTCTGACCACCCCTGCCAAACTTCCAACTTTGGTGTTAGAAATCGTAGAAAGTTGTGCAATAGCTCGTTTGAAAGCTAAGAGTGAGAAAAATGCAGTGGAAAGCTCAGTTTGGACTAATTTTCTTGGGTTGAGGGAGGAAAATGGCAGGAAAACGTCAGAGTTGGAAAAGTCGGGTGTTGGATGTTTTGGGATGAGAAAAGTCGTTTTTCGGTCAGAAGGAGGTCTCGGATGGGAAAACGGAGTGCACATTCGGACGTTTTGGCCAATTTTGGGTCTAGGAACTTCTTCCAACTCAATCGTAGAGAAAAAGTTCTGACCCTCCCCCCCTCCTTCTGACAAACTTCCACCTTTGGTTCCAGAGATGGTAGAAAGTCGTGTGATAGCTCGTTTGAAAGCGAAGAATTAGAAAAATTCAGTGGAAAAAATGGATTTTTCGTATCTGCCTTCGGTTAGAGGTGAGACGTCATTGAAAATTTTTCAACATTTTTTCCGAAAAACGACAGAGTTAGAATTTTTAAAAAAATCGCTCTAGCGGGTGAAGCAAGCTTCGGAGGGGAAAACAGAGACCAGATTTGGAATTAGCGTCAAATTCTGCATGGGCATGGTAAATTTGAAAGCCATCGGAGAGAAAAAATTTTTCATCATTTTTCAGAAAAAACGAGTTAGAATTTTTGCGATGGCTGTGAGCTGTAGAGCCAAAACGAAGCATCGGATGGGAAAACGGAGGCCAGATTCGGATTTAGCATCAAATTCTACACTGAAACGTTGAATTTCCAGCTCCATCGGGCACTAGAACCGGAAGTAGACGGGTTTTAAGTTTTTGGCTGATGGGTATTACGTCATCAGCTGATCGCCATAAACTATTATAAGTGGAAACTCTTCTTGTGGAAATCAGTTGTCCTCCCGACTGGGTTGGGGTAGGTGAACTCCGGAGCTCCGATGATAGCATTGGAAATCTGAAAAACCGGGTTACTGTGTGAAACCGACTTAGAAAATTTCATTGCTGAAGTCAGCTAAGGCGTCAGACTTAGAGGTTCGCCAGGAGATGGCCTTTATCTCCAGGCCATAAAAGACTCCAAAACTTTAAAGGCTTGTAACTTTGCTTCTACCAGTTTTTTTGACTTGATTCAAAAAAGGTTCGGTTGCTATTGACCTCCCCTAAGTAATAGACTACTTATAAATTTCATAAGTAGTGCTAAAAAGTTGAAAAATTTAAATTCACTAGTTTTGGAGGTTTTCTGGGGTTTTCGACCTTGCTGAAGTCAACTAAAGGATTTTTAATTATGTCTGAGCCAGTCTTCTCATGAACCAAGCAGCTTTTCACTGAAAGCGAGCAAGACACGGAGAGTTTTGCTGTAATATTCCACTGACAGGGTGGTCCTTCGGGACGGCGGATGATGCCGTAGTGATAAGTGTGGCAAGGGAGTGTATCATATTTTAGACCGAAAACGCTGGGGCAATTCATGTCTCATGTTGGGCATTTGACACAGTCCTCAACGTAGCACTTTGAACGCCAATCGGTTGAGTCTTAGCTATCTTGTCATGAGTTGCCTTTAAACTTCTCCATTGCAAAACGCTGGTAAAGTTGCTATCCCTCTCTACGGCTTGCTATCAAGCTGATCAAAGCAACGACTTACTTCCTCTTACCAACTCCACCGGTTTTCATGTCTGGCGATCATGTCATGGACGGTGCAAGTCACGGAGATTTTCGGTGTCATACTTCCTGTGTGTGGGCGTTCTTTCGACACAGCGGTGAAGTCCGTAGCGATGAGTACTGCACGGGACGTGGGCAATGGTAGTCCTTGTGAAACCTCTCTGCGTCATGTTTGCAAGTGGTTGCCTTTCGTCTCAACGTTGTACTCTGACCGCCAGGGCGACATTTAGCTATCTGCTACAGGCTACCTCATAAAATCTCCATTGCACTTGTCTCACGATAGTTGGCCAACCATGCGAGAATGAACCATCAGTTCTTTTAAGAACTGTCTCTATCACGGAGACGAAATGATGAAGGGATGAAACGGGAGGACATTCATGCGCCACACGCAACACATCACAGATTTCTCTCTTCGCTAATGAAAAACCTCCTGTCAGTGTCGTCAGAAAGTGTATCATGGTTTGCAACGTTTAGTGTAGTCAAATAGTTTTACTGCGACACACGTTTGTGAAAACAAAGTTTGATCATTAAAGTTTTATTCGCAAGTCTAGTCAGAAAGTGTATCATGGTTTGCAAAAGCAAAGTTTAGTCAAATAGTTTACCGACGCACGTTTGTGAAAATAAAGTTTAATCATCGAAGGTTTATTCATAAGTCTAGTCAGAAAGTGTATCATGGTTTGTAAAAGCAAAGTTAGTGTATTCAAATGATTTTACCGCGACACCCGTTTGAGAAAGTAAAGTTTTATGATCGAAGTTTTACGAAACACAAGTGTCATGAAATGCAAGCGTTAGTGTAGTCAACTAGTTTTACCGCGACGCACGTTTGTGAAAATAAAGTTTGATCATTGACGGTGTATGACTGACCGAACTCATCACAGCACTAGAAAGTTTTATCGAAAAGGTTTTACTGCACAGTGTAGATTGTCTTGTAACTTACTTTCACAGCACTAGAAAGTTTTATCGAAAAGGTTTTACTACACAGTGTAGATTGTCTTGTAACTTACTTTCACAGTGTTAGAAAGTTTTATTGGAGACAGTTGCCAAATGTTTCCCTATTAGAAAATTCAAACTTCATGACTGTTAGATTAGCTTCATCAGGTTTACTAAAAGCAATTTTCTACTGCAGTGAGACTGAGAGTTTAGAATGTTATATGAAAACAGTGTTCACCACAACACTAGAAAGTTTAGCACAACACAAGTGTCATGAGAAAATACTTTATTTGGTCTTTGATTTAACATCAGTGAAACCCACTTTACTAATAGCAATGACAATATGGTTTATTTTATTCAGAAGCAAATGATCGCCATAACCATGAAAGTTGTCCATCCGAGAAATAATCTTCCGCAGATGTCGTGTATAAAACTCAGAAGCATCAGTAACATATTCTTGTCCATAGGAACGAAATTGAAAGCCAACACTTTTCGCTACTTCACCTTGTGGAAAATGAATGTAATTGACATGTGCAATTAAGTGAGCCTTGATGAGACTGTCTTTGAAATAATATATCAACTCCGTAAATATTTCTCGTGTGTAGTCTAAACATGCTTCCAATTCTGTCTCCTCCCTTTGAAACTCAAGGATGTAATCTTGTATGAAGCTTCTGAGGCACTCTTAATGAAAACGAATCGTGCAATCATCATGTTTCAATGTATTGACTTCAGGTGCCATGGTTGAGTCTATTGCTAAACATCATATTTGCCTAGGACGATTTCAAGATCGCATTACAAATGTGTGTGTGCACATCGGGAACTCTAGCTCGTCTGTGATTGGACGAGAGGTCTCATCCATTTACCGCTTAGGAAAATCTTATAAAAGACAGTGCATCAGGCTCCTGCTATCAGGTTGTTTTGACTTGCTTTCAAGTTGAATAGTCTCTTGCTATCATATATTCTGCTGATAAAACATATCATCGCTGTAATACCTCCTTTGCTCGAGCGTTCCTTCGGGACGGCGGGTACTGCCGTAGAGGGATTGCGTTTCACGGGTTGTTCGTCGTTTGTTATACCGAATCCTCTGAGCCGTTGCTAATGTTGGGCGTTCGACTTCATACTCAACGTGACGCTTTCTCTCGTCAGGTCAGAGTACTTCAGCCATTCGACAAAGGTTAGTCTTTATGATGTGGAGTAGATTGAAATGTAACTCATTAGATATCACTTCAATGATTGTTCCCAAACGTTGACTAGGCAAATGAAACGATTCTCATCTTTCCTTTTCAGTGATTGAAATCTGCTAACGTAATCTGCAATCGACAATCTACCATGGAATTGACAAAAATTAAGAACTATCGCATTGCTGCTGAGGTGGAGAAGGCTACCATCGAGCAATGTAAGTATTTGTAACAAGGTTGACTCTATTACTAACATCATTAGGGTAGACATCCCAATTAAAATCAAGAGCCCCCCTTTTTTGTTCATGTTTAAACCGAATCCAAATTTCACCTCTGCTCATCTTTCCTGTCATTCTTTTTCAGTGCATGAATGTATTCGTAATGGGGAACCCGTCCCCCAAGGAGTAATCGGGAAAGCCTATGAGCGGCTTGGCAAGTGTAAGTATCTTCAACATTTCATGTTTATAATGTTTCAGATCCTCTGCATCATCCTTGTCTCATTATCTAATCTCTCTTTCCTCTCTACAGATATGGCGAAGATGAAGAAGTGGGAAGAAGCCGCGAGTAGGAAATACCGCGAGGAATTTCCGGCTTTACCTTCCCGCCCATCTACCTCCGCTCAAGCTGCGACCCCTCTCTCGAGCTCGGGCATTGTCATCGCCCCACCTCCACCGCCTGCTCCGCTCCCTGCGCCAGTCCCTGCTCCTCGTCACCACGTCCCTCCGACACCGAAGCCCAGGACCCTTCCACCCTCGGCTCGCGTCCCTCTCCTACCTCCTCCGCGTCCATCCTTGCTGCCGGAGTTACAGTCCTTAGATGGTAAGTATCCGTGATTGGGAAAAGGGGGATAAGACTTCAAACTTGAAATGTTGATCATGTTACTAATCTCTTTTCTCTTTTTCTCAACAGATCTGGCGGCCTATCTCCTGGACGGCGACGTTCCCTGCCATCCCATCATGAACCCAGCTTCGCCACCACCACGAACTCCCTCTCCTCTCCGTCAAGTCGGTGGAGAGACTGTTGGAGCAGGAGGAGTTGGAGATAGTGGGAGAGGAGAGGGAGATGGAAGTCGAAGAGAAGGAGGACTTTCGATGCCAGCGGTGTGACAGGGTCTTCTCCTCAGCCTACAGTTTGAGGCTTCACACCGCTGGCCATACCTACAGGGGAGGAAAGCGCCGACCGATCCCTCAACGACCCAAGTGTGAAGGTTACGGACGCACGTTCTACAACAGCACCAACTTGCGAGTCCACATCGAAGGCGGTTCCTGTGACAGTGTGATGCAACCACCGACAACAACAGGTAGGAAGCATCCTTCATCACACGTCGGCTTTTCCTGTTCTTCGTGTCAGAAGACCTTTCCTACAGAGTTTGTTCTTTCTTCGCACACACTCTGTCACACTCATCCCACTGAGCTTTACACTGACAACAATGTCACTCTAAGGCTGAGCAAGTTTTCCCTTGAGAGGCTCGTTCGCGACTATGAGTTAGAAAGTTCTGAAGCTGTGCAAGATATTCATCCTTTCTTGATGAATAATATAGGCTTAATTCATTAAATGTTGACGAGCTTAGATAGATTTTTACTTAAGGGCATGTTCTATCTCACTGCTCGTTTCAATAAGGTAGACAGTAGCACGGGAGAAGTAGAGTCCACTGTGACCATTAAGATAGCCTCCTGTGCTGCTGATCTCATAGGTGATGTAAACAAGTGGATAGAGAGACATGCGACCTATCTCGTCAGCAACTTCAATAAATTTAATGAAAGAGACAGCGGTCTGGTCTTTGATGGGATAGAGAAGGTAGACATTAAAATAAATCTTTTAGAAAATTTACAAGAGAGTGGTTGTTTCACCCTCCCCAAAGCACTGGCTGACAAAAAGGCTGTCATCAATGTAGAGTGTCAGTCCCAGTGTTTCAAGTATGCCGTCCTCTCCATTCTTCACTATAATGATATAGATAGGAATCGTCAAAGAGTCACCAAGTATTGTGAATGGGAGGATGAGCTTACGTTTGATGGGTTAGATGTCAACACACTATATTTTAAAGGCATCGCCCAATTTGAAAAATTGCATAACATTAAGATCGTCGTCCATCTCTGGAAAAAGGGTCAGAAGGGTGTTAGGTATAACAACCGCCAAAGTAACTTCGACCGGGTTGTCAATCTTCTCCTAGTCTATAGCGACAACCACCCAGAATGGCATTATTGTGGCATTCCCAAAATATCAAAGTTGTATCGCCACCAACAAAGTCATGATAACAAACATTATTACTGTGATCGCTGCACACGAGCTTTAGGTGAAAACCATTTTTTGAAGAGCATTACGAGTGGTGCTCTCGGGGTAAACTTCAAGTGGAAGTAATGCCCAAAGATAAATTTTATAGGTATGAGGAAAACGGCAATGAGCTCAGTCCCATATGTACCATCTATGCGGACATTTAATGTTATATTGAACAAGAAGATCTAAGTCATGAGCCAGCAGCCATTGCCTGTTATAAAGTTTGTCATCCATATTATAGGAACCAAAATAAAATGCATGTGTGGCAAGGTGAGGAGTGCGTTAAAAACTTCCTCAACTTTTTAGATAGGAAAGCCCGTTTTCATGAACGCTATGAAGCGGAGCTGACTAGGAAAGCCATGTGCTTCACAGAAGCCGATAAACTCAAATTTAATAGGACCACGGAATGTCCCCGCTGCTTTTCATCCTTTGATGATCAGCAACATCAGAAAGTGAGGGACCATTGCCATCTCAGTAATAAATTTAGGTCTGCCTTATGCAGTAAATGCAATATGAAACTTAAGCTCAAACGGCGAACGCCCCCCGTCATCTTTCATAACTTTAAATGTTATGATGCTCACATCATCATTCGCCATGGATTCGGTAAAATTAAATCCTGGTCATCCGAAGTGATTGCACAAAGTAAGCAAAAATTTATGTGCATCATTGCCAAAGTCCAAGTAGATAAGACGAAGGAGGGGAAGCCTGTCTTCTATGACATAGAGTTTCTAGACAGTTTTCAATTTATGTCTTCTTCCTTAGCCGCGTTGGCTAATAATTTGAAAACACTTCCCCTCACTCAACATTTAAAGAAAGACTATCCCAACATAAGTGACAGTCTGATACGACGGAAAGGGGTGTTTCCTTATACTAATTTTAGTTCAATGGATACATTGAAAGAAACATCCCTTCCGTCCATCGATAAATTTAAAAATGATTTGACGGGTGAGGACTGTTCGCTGGATGATTATAGGCATGCAGAGCAAGCATGGTTAGAATTTAGGTGTCGCACGTTTGGTGACTACATGCTTGCCTATCTAAAATTAGACGTCTATCTGTTGGTTGACGTGTTTGAGACTTTTAGGAAAGTCACATTAGAACAGGACGTCTTAGACCCCGTCCATTTTGTTAGTCTGCCGGGTCTGTCCTATCAGTCAGCCTTCAAGATGACGAAAGAGAGCATTCATTTACTACAAGATGCAGAAATGTACACGTTATTTGAACGTGGTATTAGGGGTGGCTTAACATTTGTCAACAAACATGTTGTCAACAGCACCCAAGACATAGGATCGACCACGCATTTAATGTACATAGAACAAAATAATTTATATGGGAGTGCATCATTCAAGCCTTTGCCACTGTCTGACTTCCAATGGGTAGAGCCCCATGACATTGAACACTTCTCCAATCCAGCACACATCATGGCACTGGGAGATGAGGCCGACATAGGTTATTTATTTGAAGTCGACCTCATCTATCCAGACTGTATTAAGAATAGAACCGTTGATTTTCCTCTCACACCCGAATCTGGCATAGTCAGTCCAGATATGTTCTCTCCCTTTATGGAAGAACACAATAAGAAATATGAGGAGGAAAATGACTTGAACTATAAACCCACTAGGAAGTTGTTGCTCACCCAATTGAACAAGCAGCATTACATCGTGCACTATTCCATCCTCAAATTCTATCTAGGTATGGGGATGCAACTTGACAAAGTCCATCGCGCTATCCAGTTTAGGCATAAGCCCTTTCTAAAACCTTATATAGAATTTAATAGTAAGAAACGGGCTGAATCCAAGAATCCTTTCGAAAAGGACTTCTTTAAATTTAAGAATAATGCCCTCTTTAGTAAAACCATGGAGGATGTAAGAAAGCGCATGGACTATCGTACCGTAACTGATCCGCAAACGAGTATCAAGTTATGTCGCTCGCAGTTGTTTTGCCACCATGATGTCATTTCCGAAGACATCACTGGTTTTAAAATGTTAAAATCTAAAGTAGAACTTTTCAAGCCCCTCTATGTCGGTCAAGCTGTCTTGGATCACTCAAAGTTAGAAATGTACAAGTTATTTTACCACACTTTTAAAACGTGTCCATTGATCCAACATGTGGAATTAGTAGGAGGTGATACAGACAGCTTCTTCCTAGCTTTGACAACCACTAGCCAAGTCAAGCAGGAAGACATTTCAAAATATTTAGCACCCAAGTTTGATAGTTCCAACTATCCCACTGACCATCCGCTTTACTCAACCTCAAATAAAGCGAAGCTTGGCTGCTTCAAGGATGAGTGCGCCGGCAAACAGATAGAGGAGATGATCTTGCTTCGCCCCAAGATGTACTCCATGAAGCTAAAATCCTCAGAGCTTTCCATAAAACGGGCGAAAGGCATCTCGAAGTCAGTCGTTAGAAAAATGACACATAGGGACTATCAAGATGCCCTAGATTCTCTTAAAATTAAAAAAGTAGAAATGACCATTTTAAAATCACAGTCGCATCAAGTCAGAACAACGACGTTTAGGAAACGAGGTCTCTCAGCTTGGGAAGACAAGCAATGCTGGATGAGTCGTAACCACTCATTACCGTACGGCCATCCAGACACTCATCTACCTCCACCCAAATGACAGAAACTTACTCCTCCTCCGTCCGGCGATGTCTGATCATGAATGCTTCCTCTCTGTTGTGGTTGATGTTTTGCTTTTTCAATCTATGGCGTTTTCTATGGGGGTGTTGTGAGTGAGTGTCTTGTAACATGCGTCCAACTCCTGATCACTTCATATCATGACTTACATATCAACTGGTTTTTCCTGACGTTGTTTTATTCCTGCACATGACTGACTTTGTTTTCTCCCTGTACATGAGTGACTGTGTTTTCTCCGGTGATGTGGGCCATAAAAACTTTGTTTTCTGCTACCATCAGTATTAACTATGTGTGACTGTGATGAAATGTCTTTCATTCAATAACATATCATGTAGAGACTGTTTCGTTTTTCTTTTGACATAAAGATGGGATTCTCACTCAATAGATAGAAGTAAAAGTTTTGATCATTTTGTAAAATGGGTAGGGTTAGAAATAAAGTTGATGATTGTAAAGTTAGAAATAAAGTTATAACCATATCACTGTTTGTAAGATAGGTGAAATGTAAATGAATTCAGAATCACTTCACTGTTTGTAAAGTTAGAAATAAAGTTGACGTTTGCAAAGTTAGAAATCAAGTTGATGATTGTAAAGTTAGAAATAAAGTTATAACCATATCACTGTTTGTAAGATAGGTGAAATATAAAATGAAGTCAGAATCACTTCACTGTTTGTAAAGTTAGAAATAAAGTTGACGTTTGTAAAGTTAGAAATCAAGTTGATGATTGTAAAGTTAGAAATAAAGTTATAACTATATCACTGTTTGTAAGATAGGTGAAATGTAAATGAAGTCAGAATCACTTCACTGTTTGTAAAGTTAGAAATAAAGTTGACGTTTGTAAAGTTAGAAATAAAGTTGATGATTGTAAAGTTAGAAATAAAGTTATAACCATATCACTGTTTGTAAGATAGGTGAAATTTAAATGAAGTCAGAATCAATCCACTGTTTGTAAAGTTAGAAATTAAGTTATAACCATGTCGCTGTTTGTAAGATAGGCGAAATATAAAATGAAGTCAGAATCACTTCACTGTTTGTAAAGTTAGAAATAAAGTTGATGATTGTAAAGTTAGAAATGATGTTATAACCATATCACTGTTTGTAAGATAGGTGAAATGTAAATGAAGTCAGAATCACTTCACTGTTTGTAAAGTTAGAAGTAAAGTTGACGTTTGTAAAGGTAGAAATAAAGTTGATGATTGTAAAGTTATAACCATATCACTATTTGTAAGATAGGCGAAATATAAAATGAAGTAAGAATCACTTCACTGTTTGTAAAGTTAGAAATACAGTTATAACCATATCACTGTTTGTAAGATAGGTGAAATGTAAATGAAGTCAGAATCACTCCACTGTTTGTTAAGTTAGAAATTAAGTTATAACCATGTCGCTGTTTGTAAGATAGACGAAATATAAAATGAAGTCAGAATCACCTCACTGTTTGTAAAGTTAGAAATAAAGTTGACGTTTGCAAAGTTAGAAATCAAGTTGATGATTGTAAAGTTAGAAATAAAGTTATAACCATATCACTGTTTGTAAGATAGGTGAAATATAAATCAAGTCATAACCATGTCAGAGTTTGTAAGTTATCATCCTCACCAACGAATTTAACATCATGACAATTTCTTCGGCTTAGGAAACATCAACCACTTTGCTGACTCATGTCTATAAATAGCTCTGACTCATGAAGGGGTAAGGCGCCAGTCAGTTAGATAAGAATCTAATCAGTCTTGTTCAACCTTTTTACCGACACGTGTGTGGGCATGTCATTCAACATCGATGGCGCCTTACGTCAGACAGCGTGACCTTTTCACCGACATGTGTGTGTGTGGGCGTTATTTATCAGACAAAGCGATGGCGCCTCACGTCAGACAGCGTGACCTTTTCACCGACAAGTGTATGGACATCATTTCATGTCCATAAATAGCACTGACTCATCATAAAGTGATGAACATTGTTGATGACCTTTTCACCGACAAGTGTGTGGGCATCATTTCATGTCTATAAATAGCGCTGACTCATCATATAGTGATGAATCTTGTTGATGACTTTTTCACCGACAAGTGTATGGACATCATTTCATGTCTATAAATAGCGCTGACTCATCATAAAGCGAAGAACCTTGTTGATGACCTTTTCACTGACAAGAGTGTGGGCGATAGCTCATTGCGATGACTCATTCAAAACACATCATGTGATTAACACGATTCAAATAACTGTGACTCATACAGATAACGCATTAAAGATTTAACAATGTCAGCTACTTTACTGATATCACGTAAACCAGTCATGATACAATGTCCGTTGTGAAACACTGTAATATGTACAGGATTCCACTTCCGAATCAGAGCAGCAAGAAAGAGTTCAGTTTCATAAAATATACAATGATTACTGGTTTTAATGTTGGCTAGATTCACTAACATCTTCAATTGAACAGACACTACTATATTCTTCAATGTCAGGGGACTGAGGCGGAGTTGAGGCATGAGTGTTCGCATTTTCTTGACGACTTCGTAACACATGGACTGCATCACGAAATGAGAAATGTTTCCTAGGACTTGGATTTTGCCGCAGCGAAAGATTTGAAGATTTCGACCGTTGCTCATGCGAATGACCAACATTTGCGGACGACCGCGATGATAGACTGAATCGGGAAGATGGGTATGCAACTGTTCTAAATCGATCTGTCTTCTGAGATTCATTTCGCGCATGGCGTTGATGATGCGGATGGGGAGCATGACTCACAAATGACATGAGGGTTGAGTGAACTTCCCTTTTATACTTTTCCCATGAGGGTTTTGGAATCACGATGTAGCAGTGATCATTACGTAGAATCATCTCTTGAATGCGAATAAATACAATGTCGTCTCCTACGTTAATGACACGGCAAGAGTTGGATAGGATTTCGCGATGCAACCTTCGTAGTTCAAAGCGTTCTAGAGTTATCTGAAGTTGACGTTTCGCATCGTGAAATGTAACACACTGACTTTTCCATGATACATGGAGCCATGCTGATAATTTCCACATGATTAAAACCTGAGTGAAGAAGGGTATGTCTAAGGAAGGAGAGAGAGTCATGTTCATGTGTGGCATGGCTAGTGTGCATTTTCTTTCTT
The DNA here is from genome assembly GCA_907163375.1 of Prostheceraeus crozeri. NCBI lineage: Eukaryota > Metazoa > Platyhelminthes > Polycladida > Euryleptidae > Prostheceraeus > Prostheceraeus crozeri. The sequence goes on from CAJQUW010006192.1 coordinate 29,333, forward strand.
GATACGGTGGCCGTTAGGCCGTGGTCTCATAAAGACCGATGGTGCGTTCTCAGTGTGTGGAGAGTGTTATTGTAGTTGATCATCATCAACATGGACATCATTTTTAAAGGTTATGAAGACAAGATAGGGATTCAACGTAAACAACCTTCCGTCCCTGCGCGGACCCATGCAGATGGTTTGAATTTTAATTTCGAAGAAGTAGAATCCTTTTCCCAAAATGGGGAGCGGTTTGCAATTGAGTAAGTCGAATTCGCTGCCCTCCTTTTCATGGATGATGAGACAGTGTCTATCCATATGAACATACATGTATTGTCTTTCCATGATGAAAACTTGTGGCCGCTTCCCATTGTGTCGAATAATTTCTTTGGGAATGGTGAGATTTTCTTTCAGGAATGTTTCAAGAGTATTGAATTGTAACCGTGTCCAATAGTCTAACGGCACACACACGGCCAGTCCATACTTTGTTGACATAACCTGTAGATGATCTATCCGATGACTTGGTGTTTTTATGGTCACGGCTTCTCCATGATGAGTTATCTTTTGATTGAAAGCATTTTTACCCGATGCTAAAGTAAGGGAGTTCAGTGTACCCAGTGCGAGAGCAGAGGAGTTGATGGCTTCGAGCAACTGCCTGGTTAGCGCAAGGACGGAAATGATTACCATGAGCTCAGTCGTCCGTTTTATAAGCAGACCTAGCCCCAATCACATGCGTTTCCCTATTCACGTTTTCCCTGTCATTGTTATGTGACAAAGAGTTATCACACGTGAACTTTTGACTGTGTGGGTGGAAACCTTCCCTCTTACAAAGTCGTTCTAGTCCTCACAAAGACTTGAGTGACACATCCCTTCTAGCGAACAAAGACGCATTCATTTATCTAACAAAGAGCCTGATAGTAATGCACAAAGCGCAATGACTCATGTTATGACACGCCCCTTTTCTCGAACAAAGACGCATTCATTTATCTAACAAAGAGTCCGATAGTAATGCACAAAGCGCAATGACTCATGTTATGACACGCCCCTTTTCTCGAACAAAGACGCATTCATTTATCTAACAAAGAGTCCGATAGTAATGCACAAAGCGCAATGACTCATGTTGCTCTATACACCATTACAAAATACTCAGTGAAAAGAAATATTTATTGCATCTACACAATGTGTCGAGCATCAAACAAAGTCGTGGATGTAAACACACTCAGTTGAATGTTGATATGTTTAACAACGTACGCATTTCCTTTCAAAGTCTCTTCTATTCTCTCTATAATTTTCTCCATATGACGACCATAAAATTGATCACTAAGAGTAATCCATTCTGTGCAATGAGATCCAAAACGAAGTGGCTTTTGTAAATCTTTCAACTCTATATAAGCAACGAGTCTACCCTTTACATCTTGAGGTTGTAAACTCCCCATCAATCGTTTGAAGAGACGAAGGCTTTCAGTTAGCACTACTTTCATATCATTCATCTTCATTTTAAATGTAAGTTTCCAATCTTGTAAAAATCCATCGAATCCTTGTTGATCAAGTGTCAAATGACACATGTGGTTACTTAAGGTACGATGCGCCATCATAAACGTTGTGACTACAGATTTCACATTGCTTCAATGACTTCCACTATGAATAAAGCAGAAATAACAATCATGTAAGTTTATTCAACACCAGACAAAATTCACAAGTACAGAATACACTTCATAAAATGATCATCATTCATTCACAAGGAAAAAAACATGCTTTACATAGACCCATGCTGTTTACAATAATATAGATACAGTTCATAAACGTCATAGAGACTACAATGCCAGCGTGAAGAGAGTTTTGCAATGTAGGTAGCTTTATTTCTAGTATTACAATGGGATGGTGGTCTGTAAAGGTGATGTCTCTCACTGAAACATATAGCCATGTCAAACATCATTTCACCTCTAAACTTCTTTTGATCACAATGCATATGATAGTCTTGTCTTACACGATCTACCCAACATGGTAAATATAAATTATCAATGTGCAACTGAAGTGTTGCTGCTTCTCGTTCAGAATCATTTCCTAATATTTTAACAATATGAAAACCTGACAGCCACCGTTTGAAATCACTTATCAAATACGTTTCATTTACAAATCCAATATGAATCAAAATAGAAGGATCAAGTCCATGCACATGACGTCATGACCATTCGTCTTTGTGTGGAGGACAGTAGGCAAATCTATGATATACACTAACAACAGTTTGATCACTTTCTCTCATTGCAATAGCACTCAATTCCTGCATGGGTGTTCCCTCACTGTCTATGAAGATGACAATCTACAATATCAAAAAGACTTCATTACAAAATAATACATTGAGCAGAAACTTTACAAGGATGTCTGTCCTTTACATAACAAAAGACACATACAACATGATTACAATGTTTTATTCGAACATAACGCGCAAGACCGCGTTTTCCACATTCACTACATACTAACTGATTACAATACTTAAGATTTCTCTTTGGTGGTAACACCATCTTTCTTTGATGTGCGACGACGTTTAGGTTTAGTGACAACTTCACACTCTCTGACTCAAGAATCAATGACTTTCTCAATGTGATCAAGTCCTGTTAACTCAGGTTGATGATGAATTTGAGCAATGCGCAAATTGAGAGAAATCAAATTACCGTCAGATTGATGAGGTCCCACATAAACAGCAGGCACCTCAATATGAAAGGAATAAAAGCCTGCACCTCACGATGACAATTTTGTTTCAACTGACTGTTCAACTGTCACTCCTGAAGTGACTTTACAATACTCTTTGCAAAATATAGCAGCGAGTGCCGCGATACAAAGGTTTATACTAAGAAGTTTTCTTTTCTGGCCACAACTGTAACAGTTCAGTAGAAATAAGAGCCTTTTGCCTCACAACGTCTTCTATAATGTCAAGCTGCTGACGCAACCAATTATCCCTATCAATAGGGATACTCAGGTTTTGACCGCAACGATATACTTGCGTATCCATTTTTGGTAAGTATACCGTCGGCGTTTGAAGATAGAGTCGAACACCGTTGTAGCGCACTTGTTGTTTGTAGGTAGGATAGCCGTGAATTACCTTTTCAATTTTCGGATTCCACAGCTCGAGATGTTGAGGATTCAGTGATGCAGCAGTTGGAGTAGGATTCATGGCCATGGCAGTCTGTAACGAAAGAATACCACTAAGTACATTATGATCATCAGGGAAAAGAAAATTGTTAGCTTAGCAGTGACATATGAGGTGGCCCTTAAGAGGACCTTTTAGGGCGTTCACATGATTTAAAGCTTATCACCAAAGTCTAAGTCTTCGTCATCGTCCTGTAAATTAAATGTCTTGGGCTTAGGACTCGAATTAAGTTTCAATTCCCTAAAAGACTTAAAGGTAAAGCGTCTTGGTGGTGGAGGCGGTGGTGGTGGTGGTGATGGTTCAACAAAATAAGCTTGTACAATCATCGGCCACACACTCTCCTGCGTCTCTCTTCTAAAATGCTGGTAAGGTTTAGGCCACACCGTCATGACACTCACTTGTAAATTTGCAAACAGGATTGATCAGACAAAGTTGAGAGGGGAGAATGGCTTCAGCAAGTCACACGCTTTCCAAGTCAAGAGAATGAAATGAAGAGAAAATGGGGAGACGTCTGCTTTTATAGTCTCCTGCGAATCCACATTTGACACTATGTGAGCTAATCAGAGACCTCCGTTTCTCCCCTGACTTCGTTGCGGCAGGGAAAAGGAGGCACGCGGACGTCTGACTCATGAATGCTCTTCCCAAATCTTGTAGTCAAATCTAGTTTAGCACATTGAGTTGAATATGAATGTGTTTTATGCGACATGAGGGCAAGTTGGATCCATGCTCATGAAATTAATCTAGTCGAGATGCAATTTTCGCCATGTGTCGCTGATAGAAATCTTTGGGATCATGTATCGTCTCTGCAGAATAGGATGCAAAATGAAACACTACACGTTCACCTGCATGTTCATCAGTCACTTTCTCAAATTCAATCTCTGCAACTAATCGTCCTTTCACATCTTTATTTATCAAACTGTCCATGAGCTGTTGGAAAACGAAGTAACCTTTAGCGATAGCAAATTCTAAGTCTGCCTTTTCATGATGAAAGGAGATGATGTAGTCCCTAATCACACCACGAAGACTTTGTCGATGAAAACGTAGTGAACAAAATTTATTCGCAAACTCTACTGCTTCTGCCATCTTTCTTCCTTTCACTTTGGAGACATGGCATGAATGACATTCAGATGCAGAATGGCACGCTAATTCCAAATCTGGTCTCTGTTTTCCCCTCCGAGGCTTGCTTCACCCGCTAGAGTCATTTTCGTAAAATTCTAACTCTGTCGTTTTTCGCCAATGTCCAAAATTTTCAATAACCTCTCACCTCTAACCGAAGGCAGATACGAAAAAGCCATGTTTTCCACTGAATTTGTCTCACTCCCAGCTTTCAAACGAGCTATTGCACGACTTTTTACCATCTCTGGAACCAAAGTTGGAAGTTTGACAGGAGGGGAGCAGAACTTTTTCTCTGCGATTGAGTTGGGAAGAAGTTCCTAGACCCAACCTTAGTCAAAACGTCCGAATTTGCACTCCGTTTTCCCATCCGAGACCTCCTTCTGCCCGAAAAACGACTTTTCTCATCCCAAAACATCCAACACCCGACTTTTCCAACTCTGACGTTTTCCTGCCATTTTCCTCCCTCAACCCAAGAAAATTAGTCCAAACTGAGCTTTCCACTGCATTTTTCTCACTCTTAGCTTTCAAACGAGCTATTGCACAACTTTCTGCGATTTCTAACATCAAAGTTGGAAGTTTGGCAGGGGTGGTCAGAACTTTTTCTCTCCGATTGAGCTGGGAAGAAGGTCCTAGACCCAAAATTGTCCAAAACGTCCGAATTTGCACTCCATTTTCCCATCCGAGACCTGCTTCCTGTCGAAAAACGACTTTTCTCATCCCAAAACATCCAACATCCGCCTTTTCCAACTCTGACGTTTTCCTGCCATTTCCCTCCCTCAACCCAAGAAAATTAGTCCAAACTGAGCTTTCCACTGCATTTTTCTCATTCTCAGCTTTCAAATGAGCTATTGCACGACTTTCTACCATCTCTCACACCAAAGTTGGAAGTTTGGCAGGAGGAGGGGGGGGGGCGTCCTCAAAATTTTTTCTCTCCGATGTCGCTGGAAACATCCTTCCTAACCCAACATTTCACGTAGAATCCGAATCTGGCCTCCGTTTACCCATCCGAGCACTCCTTCTACCCGAAAAATGGACTTTCTCATCCCAAAACCACCAAACCTCGCCTTTTTCCAACTCTGCCGTTTTCAGAGATTCCACCCCTTGCTGCTCCTCCTGCCTTCCTTCCCCACCCAAAATTTCACGCAGATTCCAAATCTAAACTCCACTTTCACATCCAAACCCTCCTTCATGACGATTTCCAACTTTTCTCATCCCAACACCATCCACACCCACCCTTTCCTCACTCTATCCCTCCCACATTCCTATCACCTTCCTTCCCATCCCTTGCCTCACAGTTCCTCCTTCCTTCCTTCCAGAGGGGGTGGGGTAGGAAACAGTTTTCTCCTCTCGGACCCATTCCTCCCAACACATCCTTGGCCAACTCCTTCTTCCTTCCTTCCTTCCAGGGGGGGATGAGTCAGCATGATGACTCATCTTTGCACATTTTATGCTTGCTTTTGCCACGGGCTTACTACTCTTCTCGTATACATGTGCACATTATCCACTTCAGAGATAAATGCTGAATATTCTCTTTACGATAACTGGTGTCATAGATGCTGTTTTGTCTTACACGATTGTGCCGAGATTGACCTTTGCTACCCGAGCCTTCGTGTGATGCTTTGCGTTTTGACTTCATGCGATTTCAATTAATTGAGAGTAATCGCCTACCTTTTTTTAGTCACGACCTCACACAATGATGGTCTTGGAATCCTACCAGGACTCAGGGAAATCAAGAGTGCGCCTAAGTATGTAGACACTGCCAAGTAGAGCAGCCTTCAGTAACTTAGGTACTCGGTGTCGACCGGGGATTTCATTCAGGTGACAGGGTGGTATTAATTGTCTTTCAGGCTAACTTGTCTGTGTAGGCTCCTAAGTCTCCGATAACTACAGGCACTACTTTCACAGTAAAATCTTCCACAGTGTGTGTATTTCAATTTTCAAGTCTTGATGCTTTATCATCTTCTCTTGTTCTTTGCTTCTTAGGCTGTGTTTCTGTCCTCTGGTACCGCTATATCAATTATGAATCCCATCATCTTTTCTTTAACGACAACTGCGACATCTGGCCTCCTTGCTGAAATTCTGTTGTCGGTTTTTATTTCGCAGTCCCATAATATCTTTACGGACTTCGCTTCAATTACTGGTTGTTGGAGGTGTTTCCATGGCTCTGTCGATACGTTGATATCATACTGCAGGCATATGTCTCTATGTATTTGTCTGGCAACCTCATTGTGATGGGTGAGATATTTGTTTGGTGCTAACTTAGAGCATCCTGTCAGTATATGGGATACTGTCTTATCGGCGGACATACACATTCTGCACTTCACATCATTATTATTGTTCCACTTATGTTCAGGACTCGAAGTGGGCCAGGTAAACTGCTACGGTAAACCAAACTGTTTTTTAGCAATTGTTCGAATTCATAGAAAATGCTAGGGATGTAAATTATGGATCACCTAAAAAGTTAATCTAAGTCCATGTAAAAAAGGTAAATCAAACTCCTTATATGGTGGATGCGAAAGAGAGGCAAGAAGTCATTCAGAGGCTTGTTGAGTATCTAGCAGAAGGAAAACCCATTGATGTCAGCGAAGTTGCACAGTGGATACAAATAGATGTTACTTTCCAACGTGTGAAGTCTGCGGCATGTCTTTGAGGATCATTCGAACGGACAAATGTTAATTTCCATCTCAATAATTTTGAGATCGAAAATGCTGAAGGAAGATTTACTTTTGTTTTATGGTAATCATAAATCTATGAGTAATCTTTTTATGAGTAAGTTTGATTCTGACTTGTGTTTGACTGCAACTCAAATGCGTGTATATCATCAGAAAAAGGGATTAATTAATATCCTAACACACATTATCAAATTATGGATTTCTTCGAGGCCTGCTTGAGCATACAATCAGTGATTTCGGAATTCAAAAATATCAAGAATTAAATCGCAGCATGTTCAAGTGTTAGACATATATACCTCTACGCACCCGAAAAATATTTAATAACGGGTTGCTCATAATTATAAACATCAGTAGTTGATGACATTTTCGATAAGTAGACTGGTAAGTTTTCGCAGATAATTGCTGGGAACAGCGCTTTCAGATTTTCAAATTATTTTCTTCCTATGTATTTGCTTTTCCTTCCTTTGAGCTGTAAAGTTTCTATCCTTTCGATTTTCATGGATATTGTCTACGAGCCAAACCAATATTGTTTAGGAAATTGCTTGAACCTCTTATTTCTAGTTTTCTCTATCGGCTGACACTCTGCCGTTACATAATTTATACTTTCCTTCGTGCTCGTTGTTACCCAGGAAAAGTATATCTCAGGAAAAAAATTCAAAACCAAATCTCATTGTCTAGCAGATATACAGTACTGTATAAGTACTGATGAACATCTGCCATTGTCCATTATTGGTTATAGATGCACATTTTTGTTTATATTGCATTTTGCACTCTCTTTTTGTTTAGAAGTATTGTAATACTCTTGATTGTGTGTCCAAAATGACTGTCAATTTAGCTTGCGAACTGTGTCGTTAAAACAAGCAATGTTTTGCAAGAAATGCAAGTTAAGTAATCAAGCATAATACGACAAAATTTGAAAAAGCTAAAGAGCATCAATCTCAGTTACCATTTTTGAAAAAAAAATCGCATAATTGAAACTGTAGTCACCTCAGCCTACGTTTTTGGTGGATAAACCGTGTGAAGAATAGCTAATTAAGGCTCTTGACCCCTAATTGGTTTACTCATACACAAATATGTTCACGTATAAAGTAGGATGCTAGTTTAGTTTGACTGATATTTTATGTTGAGATTGACTATTTCAAAATAGCTCTATTCGAAGAAATCGTTGTGCAGTGGATTTAAAATATCTGAGTGTCCACGAGACACAAAAATAATTATATGTAGTGACTTTTAAAAGTTAGCCTTGTTGGTTAAAAGTGTAGCCTACAGTGAATTATTGATCTGCAGCATAAGATATAATAATAAGTAAAATGTAAAATGCCAAAAAAAATTAGGACACACGATAATGCATCATCCATTGATGATATTAGCAGATCAGCAATCTCAAATCCTTTTGCTTTTCCCACCCACTTACTTGACCTCTGGTTAATTGTCTGGATTTCCTATATCGATCACCCGATTTTTCGTGTAACGACAGTTTGTAAGCTTCAATGCAATTATAACCCCAACGAGGATTGGACGTTGGTGATAGTCTCTTAAGAGTGTTGCGATACCTCGAGTACGGGTGCCGCCTATCTTGCCTGTCTTTAGAATTTTTTTTTCGGAGAGGAGGGTTGGGCGCTGGCTGGACTGGACTACATGTACATCATCAAAATGTCGCTAGTCCACGTGTTTTGCCATTTTTTGCATCCCGTAATGATGAAAAATGTCTTGAAAGCAATGCAACCAAAGTGCAGACTGAGAAATAATTCATCTTACATCTTTAAAAGCAAAGTCCTTAAAAACTGTGACCTAAGGGAAACGTAAAAGTAACGTAACTAAACAGGAAGAGACACATCATAAAATGAAAGAGACTCGCGAATGTAAAACAGCATTGCCCTTTCGATGGTAACAGATAATCGCTGCCTGAGGGAATTGATGGATCTGAAGATACCATTGATGGTTTGCATCTTCCTACCAACTTCGAGAATGAAGTCAAATGTCGTGTCTCCATACCCCCAAGCGTCTCCACTGCAACTGGCTGGAATATGTGATTTGCGGCCAGGCTCGAATATTTTTCCCGCTTTTTGTCTTCGGCAACATTAGCCACGTTAGGACCTGGTATACCAGCAGCGGTTCTATAGAAGATGGCAAGTCGGTTTGGGCAAGTAAAATCCCAAACGAGACTCATGTCTGAGCGCCACGGAATAAAGTTATACCATCCAGGCGCTTTCCATCATTTCTTGCACGGCAATAGCGACGGGACATCGGGACATCAGAGGCATCGAATAAGTGATAGTTGATCGCCATTAAACCTCAACATTTCCTTGCGTTTCTGCGATTTTTATTGCAAGCGTATTTTCAAATTTGCTGCAAGCACAGTTGGATTTGGCCCATTCTTAAGTCAAATTTATGACCTATTTTAAAAGTAGTTCTTTTCAATTTGCCAATTTTTATAAAATCTTTTTTGTATTGAGCTTCTAATGAAGCGCGTCAATTTTCAATGTGAGTTAAGTATCTCATAAATATAAGTCTATGAATTATATCATGATGGTCCATCACACCTTAAGCATCGAAAAAAGTCTTTGAAGTTCAAATGCTATGTAAATGCTACTTAATACAACTTTCAGTAGAAGAGGCACTTATAAGCAGTCATTTTGTGCATTTTAGTGATCATTAGTGTCCACAAGTCGTCTTTCTTCCCTATAATTATATTTGAAAGTATGCTATCTTGGAGCACCACTTCACACACACATTGGAATGACTACTTTTTAAAGAAAATCTTCCACATTTCAATGCGTATTTTGAGTATTTGAGTTGCATTCTGTGTACAAATCAATCATATCGATATCTTTTGTACTTCCAGGTAACCTCTCAGTACATTCAACCACTTTGACATTAATTTAGTTAAAAGTTACGTATTATTAAATTTTTGAACATTTCTCTGCAAAGACAATGATACAATGAGAAAGGCAGCTTCATTTGGTGAGCGTTCATGAGCACGGAAACATACTTATAGATGAGGATGATGCATAATCCACTTCTGGCAGTCGATGAAAACAAGTAATAGAAAATAGAAAATATAATGTACAGTACTAATAATTCAATAAAAAATCGTGTAGTGTAAAATTGTTGATCAGACAGCAAATTATTGGAAAAAATTGTTGATACACATACATGCAGACACACTGTATGGATGAAATAAAAATCCGCTACTGCGCATTCTAAAATGTAATGAGGAAGTAGATAATTTATAAAAGAATACAGACTGAAAAAAAATGCTAAAGGACACTGAAAATGACAAGATCAATCAGCAAGGATGAAATTACATTTAGCTGCTAGACATAGGGCTGTGCGCGCTTGGCCAATGCACCTGATATTTCTGCTTGCACCGGTCCACATTTTGGTGCATCGAAAGTATCAATTTCGACGAATTTAACATTTTATTGTATTATCTATATACATTGCAATGATTTTTTTCTACCTTTTGGTTCAGTCACAGCAACCATAGAGAAGGATTTTAACCTTTGAGCCCCGAAGCCAAATCTGCAATACAGATTTAACTACACCTAACGTGAAATGCACGTTGCTCACTTGTATGCTAATAGCTTTAAAAAATCGTCATTTATAAAAGCTAGTCGGTCACCCACATTTCACTTCCAGTGAGGGGCTGGAGAAAATTAATCGATTTTAAATTAATTGTTGTTGATTGATTGCAATTAATTGATTGATGAGCCATCTTCAATTCAATTAATTGACTGGATCAGGTGCCAATTATTCCAACTAATTGTATTTATTCACAAGTCAAAAAAAGACATTATCTTGTCATTCTTGTGCAATTATTGTGCAGCATGCTATAAAACACAGTCGATAATGCATCGATCGCATTTAAAATGAAAAAAAATGTCGATTTTAGCTAAATGGAAAGCTTGTTCATAGTGATCTATAGCATTCATTTAAATTTCAGCACTAATATTCTAGGATGAATTCATATTATGGTAAGCCCAATGAGGCATATGATATAACGATGGTCAGGGTGGCAGTGTTTCAGTGTTTGAACAGGATTTATAAACCAAAGCTTATGAGGAAATGTTTGAAAAGAAAAATGTTACGCTCGTAGAATAGAGGAGAACACAAACATTATCAGTCATCGCATAAAAATTGTTATCGGTGTATTTAGGCGCTTTGTCATACAAATTAGTTCAGCGAACATAACGATGTACAAAATGCATGCTTGTGGTTACAGATAATTTTAGTTCTGTAAGTGCTTTGATATGCCCTCGTAGGCCTGTGTATTACGGTCATAACTTTTTAAGAATTTATAAAGTATCAATCATCCAATCACTTTGTTGTTTGGCAATGATGAAAAATTAATTGTCAATTAATTGCAATAGCTCATGTGATCCAATCAAAATGATTGACTTCTGAAAAAATAAAAACGAATTAAATTGCAATTAATTTTTTCCAACCCCTGCTTCCAACATCGCTCAACAATATCGTTTCAGTCTTCCCAAAGAATTCAATTCGCACTATGTTTCATGAGCACGTGCGCCTGTGATGGCATCATAGGGGTTGCCACTACTATAGGCTTCAAAAGTTTCTTTAGACTTCTTAATCGAAACGGAGGTTTAAACTTTGTATTTGCAAATACTCGAATCGAAGCTGATTTCTATTTCATTTGATATGCTAAAGCGTTTATTGCTTTGCAGTGTCTTCTGTGAAATTTCAATTCAGTGAGTTTCAATGTCCATTTTCGCATTTGGAGCAGCTATCGAAAATGAAGTAGTTGATTATCTTTTATATGTGAGCAAGCTCGCTGTTTTAGTGACAGTTTCTATAAAGGGATGAATTTATCGCGTTTGTTTCCTGTCTCATATCGGTTTCACTGCGGCTCTTATTATTCAACGACATCATTTTCTTTCGCAATTTAACAGTAGAACATCAATATCTCAGAGCAATATGTTTGAAGCCATTCACGCAATCTTTGGTGTGAAATGTTATCCTATCTATATGTTATGTCTTCAAATATGAAATGTTATCATGTCTTGCAGTCATTCGATTGTTTTGAAATTTGATATTGAATTTCCGCCTAAAGAAAGATGGTATCATCTATAATACATGTAGAAAGGAAGGCAAAGAAATGTTGAAACGAATGCTTTACCTCTAATGAATGGAAGACATTTCATGGCGGTATTTTGTGTGCCGATGAGATAGTATTTATGTGAAATCAACTTTGATATACAACTTTGTCACTATACATGTATCTTAGTTTAAGCAGTACAAAATTTCGGAATACTCATTTTATTCAATAAACATTTCTTTCTTCTTTCTTAAAGATTTTCAAATCGCAAGTAATAATAGTATAGCTCAAATTTCACATGAAATCTTTTCTAATCACACACGTTAGTCGTCGCAAGCATCAAATCAACAATTTCGTAAATAATCTTGCGATAGAGCTTGCCACTTTCTCAAAAACGAAATTGGTAGGATCAGCAAGCTTAGCACATACGTGACAATCCAGCTCTCTTAGACTGAACAGGCAGCAATATTCATTTTGTTATCTCTATGTTAAGTTGTTATGTTGGATTGGGCACTTCACTACTTTCTCATAATCTGGAGGGCGTTATGCAATGAAAAAATGTGGGATGGCCGTCAGTAGACATACTACATTGTGTCTGTATACTGACTAACACACCGTCCGACCCACTATTTGATTTTAATGAGCTTACATGCGCATGTTGCATCATAAGTGTGAGTAGGTTTATTTATTGCATACCATGGAATGCGCAGATGTAGATACTATGTATAGAACTAGGCCTACTGAGAAATCAATATTTAATGATTCTATTTACAGCAATAGGTATATTGACTACATTGTGAGGAAGGATTGCGTGCGAACAGAGTGGCAAATGCGGAGGTATACTATTAATATGAGATATACACTATTTAAGGATGATGTAAATGTGTTAAGAGAAGAATGTCCGATTAGATGTCAAAGATATTACAGTTAATGACAATGTAGAGTGACTGTGCAGATGTTGCTTAGTCTCAAATTTATATATTAAATAAAACCTCTCTTTTCTTTCAGAACATGAGCAACATTTTTGAGAACCACATAAAACAGAGGTAAAATGGCATGTGTTGAACTCTTTGTAACATGAACAACTCCTTAAAAGTTGAATGATGCTTTCGATGTGCTTTTTCTTGCTACTTTTTATCGATATTTGATGAATATGCTTCCTTCTGAAGATTGCATTTTCTGATGAAGCGTTTCGGCTGAACGTTTTGCGTGAAATTCCAAATTTCTCTGCAGTCCTTCATTTAAAAATAACAGTTGGTTGCCTGCCATCATCAATCGATCTTCTCAGCCTCTCGAGTAGTTCTGCAATTTCACTTTAGATCTGAAACCACTTTTTGCGCCTATGAATGTACACATGTATGTATGTCTATTTAACCTCGAAAATTTGAAAATGTGGATTGAATAAGCAGAATCATTATTGAAAGAGTAATCGAATATTGTCGTTATTGGAAACAAGGGGGAGCGATGGCACTTGAAATTATAGTTTTTACCACCCATGTATCCACTTAAGCCAATCAACTATCAAAATAAGGCAGTCGATTGTCCAAATAGTTCACCCATGTATCAGAATAGAGCACCGATTCATACTACACCACCCAAGTGTAAATAAGTTCAGTCAAGTATCAAAAAATCCAATACATGCTTTTTAGTGTTTATTCCTACTAATATCTATGTCCATAGGTTTATGAGGATATTCAAAGCATGTTTAATTAATGAATTACCATGAAAAAGGTGAAATATGATTAGGAGAAATTACTGAGTCATTCAGATTTTCAGAGTTATTCGCCGAATATTCACCCATCAAGCTATGTTATTTAACTCATCAATTAACATCTATAGTAAAATTTGAGGAAAAAACATCATCTCATCCAGATCCGATACATGTATTGAAAAATCAGGCCACAAGAAAGAACTGTAGGCCTATTCACATCAAAATGTCAGCTTTTTGAAGACAATCAGGAATATGTCTCTGCGAGTGAGCAAACCAGTGAGCCGCTTTAGATGCAGTTATGACACTAACAGCCTGTTCTGCCAGCTGTGTCAATGTAGCCAGACGCATGTCATGTGTTTGAGTCAGCAAGTCTTGCCGCACTTCCTCCAAGCTATTTTTGAGGGACCACTTAAATGCACTTATTGCATTCTCGACCAGATTCAAGAATGGGGAATAGGGTGGTAAGTACACACATTGATGTTCTGGTCTCAAGTTAGGTCCACCATCCTCGGGACTTGAGTTTGCACCAGAATGAGATGGAGCATTATCAAAGATGAAAGCCAATGGCCCTTCATGATCTCCTGAAATCCTTTCCAGAACTGAGTGGAATCGTGCTTTGGTCATACCACCCTCGAAGATCTCATGGAAAAGCAATCCACGGGTGTGACCGATGGCGAATATGACGGTGAAGTTCCTCCCACGTCTCCCAGCAACGACTCGTACAGCCCTAGATCCTCTGGGTGCTCTACCTCGAGTTCGTCTACTCCACAAATTGATGCCGCATTCATCCATGAATACGAGCTCATTGTTGACTCCATTCATCATCAACCATCGCGGATATTGTTCACGTCTCTCCTTCACTTGCTCATTGTTTCTCTCGGTTACACTGTCTTCGAATTTCTTCATTACTATTAATCGAGCAGTCAAACAACGGCAAAGAGAAGTGACCGAAAGATGAGGCTTGTTTGGCAGTCGTAGACGAAGCTCAGCGTTTATTTGATGCAACGTGTACCCAGGTTTCTCCTCCACGATGGACACCAGCATAGCTCCGATCTCATCATCCACCTTGTGATGAGTATGTCCACCTCGAGGAACAACAACCTGTCCATCGCGTAAGCGAGCTCTCCTAATGATTGCATAGGCTGTGTTCGGTTTGATATTTAACTGAGAAGCAAGTTGGAGAAAGTCTTCTCCTCTTTCAGCAGCCTGAAAAAGCCTCTGCTTATCGTCATCTCTTATTCGCTGCCTCATCATCCCGTTCGTCAGCACAGTTAGACTGATAATTTGATACTTGACTGCACATGTTGACTCTTGATTGCTTTATTTTGATACATGACTGCAATTCACAACGATCAGAAGTGTCCTTTCTTGCATTTGACAATTGACTGCACTTATTTGACAAGTGACTGGACTATGTGGATACATGGGTGGTAAAAACTATAATTATATACGGCGTGTAGAAGATAATTATAGTTCAACTTAGAAGAAGTATTACTTACTGGAACAGTTAGTTCACCTTTCTTAGCAAATAATGTGACAAAATATTGTATCACGAAGTCAATTCACTCATTCGAAACAGTTTACGAGTACGGCCTGCAATTACGGATTGCAGGATCCCTGCATTCCAGTTTTTTGGCGTGATCGCAGAGTTCCAAAATCCCCCCCGGATTGATCTCGATTTCGGGATTAGTTAAAGACAAAAGACCTTTGCAAATTGTTTCGATGTCTGATTGTTGGCATCAGACTGAATAACTTATTTTTACTTCATTTATGAATGAAGTCCATAGTGCCTGAGTGGAAAACGAGGTCATCTTTGACTACGATAACAATAAAGTACATTTAATCATCTTCCATGTTAGAATGCATGTTAGAATACCATGTCAGAGTACGTCAAAATGACATCATGTATTCATAGCATCTAAAAGACCATTAAAAGCACGTTTCTATGAACACCAAAATTGCAACTGCAGATAATTTAACTGTCATTTACAAGCATAGAAATAAACTGTTTATCTGAAGTTCGCTAGAATGGAAATTGACTCAAGGTCGCGGCACATCCGGAGGAACTAAGTTGGGGTCTGAAGAACCAATTAAAAGTTTCGATTTACTCATGTGACTGATTCTAACCCAATGATACAGACGTTGGCAGGTGCATCTAAGTGAAAATGCGTGCGATTTATGTGCCACTATTGTGCATTGCATGAAGCTTAATTTCCATTCTAGAGCCTTCATTGTTGTGAATTTCTATGTTTCCAAGATTTCACAAAACTGTCTCTAACGTTTATAGGCAGTCATTGGACAGTCCCAAGATGTCTATGCTATCGAAGTTTAGAGAGAACAATCGATAATTATGATGGAACCACAGAGACAGATTCATTTGCGTGTGTGTTACACGCAGACACATATAGCCAAGTTAATTAATCCCTGTAGATGGCAACAACTTGGACTCTTACAGAGGATCTAATTCACGGCTTACATTTACCAGTGATTCCTTTAGGGAAATGCGTCCACGCGCAGGTCCGACCTGCGAAGACCGAGGGTCGAGACGAAGCCTAGCAAGCCATAACTACGTTATTGCTCGATAGCGCGGCGCAGACGAATTGCACATTTCAAGACGCTGTCATACATAGGATGGTAGATAAATACAGGTTTTCCTACACGACAACGGCAACTACCGAATCAAGAGCGGCACTTTAATTTCTAAAACGTTAAAAGATAAAATATTACGTCATTTCACAATTGAGAGCGACAACAATAAATAAACTGCAGCAAAATAGTTCAATTGTGTCTCTATCAGATTAGTGAGCGGTATTTCACGTGAAGAATAAATGATATCTATTCGGTTTGATCCAAAGCCCTATATAGATGTCTTCACATCTGCTAAATTAACTTATCAATATGGAGCGCCAGCGAATGCCTTCTGATGTTAAACGCAGAATCATTATGGCTCACGAAGCCGGAAATGATTATATTGAAGCCGCTCGAGTTCTCGGTGTAAAACGGGGTACTGCGTATTCAATAGTACATCGTTATATACTTGAAGGAGTCATTGATCGTCCCAGAGGAGGAAGACGACACCAAAAGATGGACGAAGATATGGCAAATATTGTGGTAGAGATTGTTGAATCCCAACCGGAATTCACGTTAGCCCAAATCAAAGCTGATCTACAAGCGCGGATGCCGGACAAGACATCTGTCTCAATTCAAACTATCAGCACATGTCTGAGAAATCGTCTTATCTTCTTAAAGAAAATGGAGACTGTTCAAGTCAACCGCAATAGCCATGACGTCAAAGTGGAAAGGGCCGAGTATGCGAACTGGTATCTGCACACGATCAACGCAAACCATCCGCCAACATTTATTTTTGTGGACGAATCCGGCTTTAATTTATGGATCAGTCGCACACGAGGTCGTGCCAGACGGGGAGAGCAAGCTGTCAGGATTGTTCATGGACAGCGCGGGCGGAATTTTACTCTCATCTTGGCGGTCTCTAATGAAGGTGTCGTCCATCATGAATTCTACGAAGGCGGAACCTCTCAGCAGCGTTTTCAATTGAATGATATTGTTTTTAATCGGTAGTGATAATAAGTGAGTTTAATGGATTTATAAGTTTATTGAGCGGCAACCCGAAATCATAAAACGGCTTTTCATATTGAATTATATTTTATTTGACAGGTAAGTCAATCATCCTCGCGATTAATTAGTCTAGGCATCAATCTGCCCATACGTCTGGAAGACCTTCCCATCTTATTTGCAGTGATGGCACTCATGTTTTGGGAGGCGAGTTGCAGTAAGGTCAAATTCCGCTGTTGTCCAGTGTAGTTGTGTAACTGCTCACGAATCTCAGCTACTTCTCTTGAAAGCCGCTTTCCACATGGAAAACGCGTTCTCTGAGATATTGAGAAATGGAGAGTAGGGCGGTAAGTACCTAATAGAGTGTCCCTCTCGCAAGCTGACTTCACGGGCTATATTGTGGCACGGAGACGAATACACGAGGTCCAGCCCCAGCCGCAACGGACACTTCTTCCAGCCAGGAGTTAAATCTCTCACAGGAGGTTCCGCCTTCGTAGAATTCATGATGGACGACACCTTCATTAGAGACCGCCAAGATGAGAGTAAAATTCCGCCCGCGCTGTCCATGAACAATCCTGACAGCTTGCTCTCCCCGTCTGGCACGACCTCGTGTGCGACTGATCCATAAATTAAAGCCGGATTCGTCCACAAAAATAAATGTTGGCGGATGGTTTGCGTTGATCGTGTGCAGATACCAGTTCGCATACTCGGCCCTTTCCACTTTGACGTCATGGCTATTGCGGTTGACTTGAACAGTCTCCATTTTCTTTAAGAAGATAAGACGATTTCTCAGACATGTGCTGATAGTTTGAATTGAGACAGATGTCTTGTCCGGCATCCGCGCTTGTAGATCAGCTTTGATTTGGGCTAACGTGAATTCCGGTTGGGATTCAACAATCTCTACCACAATATTTGCCATATCTTCGTCCATCTTTTGGTGTCGTCTTCCTCCTCTGGGACGATCAATGACTCCTTCAAGTATATAACGATGTACTATTGAATACGCAGTACCCCGTTTTACACCGAGAACTCGAGCGGCTTCAATATAATCATTTCCGGCTTCGTGAGCCATAATGATTCTGCGTTTAACATCAGAAGGCATTCGCTGGCGCTCCATATTGATAAGTTAATTTAGCAGATGTGAAGACATCTATATAGGGCTTTGGATCAAACCGAATAGATATCATTTATTCTTCACGTGAAATACCGCTCACTAATCTGATAGAGACACAATTGAACTATTTTGCTGCAGTTTATTTATTGTTGTCGCTCTCAATTGTGAAATGACGTAATATTTTATCTTTTAACGTTTTAGAAATTAAAGTGCCGCTCTTGATTCGGTAGTTGCCGTTGTCGTGTAGGAAAACCTGTATTTGGCAAGTGTTCCAGAATTGCTCCAAACTAACTATTGTTAATATCAATTATTCTATTTCTATGTCCTGAAATAAACGTCTGCATGCAGCGAATACATTGCACACAACCACAGTGCGATGTGAAATTTCAACAGCCATGTAGCGACGAATTCTTTGATGATATTTATTGCATGATGACGGTCATTGATTGTCCGTCGAGCAATAAGAAAACATGCAACTTTATACAGACACTTTCACAGATGACTGTGCTTTGGATTAATCTTGCATTCGTCATAAATACATGTCACAGATGTTTCTTTTCATCTCTATACTATAGGCAAATATTTCAAATATACTCCAGTAGTTTATTATTATGTCTATGACCTCTGAGAGGCTCTGACTTTACCGCCCAACATAGGAGCGGTAAAGTCAGCTTAGCAACGACTTATTCAACATATAGTAGCAATCTATGGCCAATAATAGGTATTTTCAAGTCAATAGGGGCAATAGTGGTTGCCTAAATTGCCGTTGTTGAGTTGAAAATTCTACTTTGGCTTGATTTAGCCAATGTAAAATGACGTCCACCATTGTTGAACTGGATTTGCTGTTATTGTGCCTACTAACTGCCGTTGTTGGCCGATAAAACTTCTAAGATAGCATAAGCTAACAATCCTACTCTTTTGTAGGCTTGCACTTGCATGAATGATGGACCCACGTCATAAACCTCAATTTTCAATCTGTTTGCGTCCACAGACTTTCAAGATGTTGCCTATTTGTCAGCATGGGACAATAATGTTAGTGGCAGTGCATTTACTGAAACATCTGAAGTTCACAGTCAGCCGTTCGCATTTCAAAATGTGAAATATGAGTTTATGACGAAATGCGAACGATTTCAATCAACGATGCAGCTCCGAAGCCAATGCTGCAGAGCCGTGAACTGTATGACTTTTTTAAAACTTTTAGTGAGTCGCGAGAATGACAGCGATTGCTAAATCGTGACAGTCTTCCCTTCCCCCGAAATGTACGAAAGAAGCAACAAAACATACTGTATGCCTACAAATGGACTTCAAAACAAAGATATCAGGAACACCAGAACTTTTGTCGGCATTTGATATGATATCAAAAGAGCCATCAATCGATCTGAATCAACCATCATTAAATGAAAAGGAAACTTAAATGTTGTTTAATAGTTAGAAATCTGATTTTGAGAATTTGATTTCTCATTCGACGACACTGTTGCTGTAAACTTAGAGTACAATGCGAATGACAGGGTTTCAACGTGCACCTCCAAAGTGATTTATTTTGTCTCCCCTGTAACCACTGGTAAAGCATGCCGATAACAAGCGCTAAATTTTGGTGCTGCCGACGGTGCATGCCAAAACTTCGGATCTGATTTTCTTTCCTTCTTTCTTGTTCTTGTATATGTTTTTGATGTTTAACTTTTTCTTCAATTTGATATGCAACGACATCAAAAAGTGATGGAAAGATGACAAACAGGGATTAACAAGTGCGTTGCGAGTTCAGTAGAATAATCGACGAGAAGGCTGAGTGCAATAACCTCATTGAGTTACATTTTGATGTTCATGTAGAACGGAAACAATGAAATTTATCATTTAAAATAAGATTACTTCACGAGATTTTGACATAGAAAAAGCGAGAAATAAATGGTTGAAGCATTTTGAAGAATTGAAAATAATGTGAACGTATGTAATTTAACCACGCAAACATCTCATTGACAACAAAGGTGTCGCTGTACATTGAATATCTAAAGAGAATGACAGCTATTAAGTCAATGAAATACACCAACACTCCTGATTCCCCGACCGCCCTCGCCCGACCCAGGAATCGAACAGAAGTCCGCGGTGGAGACGTGCTCTCACCTTCTTCACTATAGTGTAACAGCTCAATATTCAATAAACCGCTCAATTCAAAGTAATGTTTGTGATATAATGATGAGTTCTGTTGGACAGCAGCAATAATGCTCTGACTAGCGACTAAATCTTTCAAAAACTGATTTAAAGTAACATAATGTCAAACATCTAATTTGTAAAATAATGTATGCGGTGAAACTTGTTAACATGCCGCACACTGACATTAAACAACGTTGTCAATGCTTGATGTTTTCAATAGAACCAACAACGCGATGCAAGAGCATTATGCAGATGATTTGATGTCATCACTGGATGTCATTTTCTAACCTACGTCTTGCATAAACTTTTCAATGAGAACACTGCCATGCTTCAATTTAAAAAAATGAGATGAACTCATGTTTGTGCATATTCATTGTTTGAATTAAACAATTCAGTCAGACTTTGTCCTGACCATGCTTCAATAAAAATAATGTTATTTCAAGACCCATTTTCTCAGATTCTTGATCCTACTGGATAGTTTGTCAGCAGAAAACAAAATAAAATCAGAGTGTTATTGTTAAGAAATATTACAATGCAAATCACATGTTGCTGAAGCTTAGGTAAATGCACACATTCCAGTTGGGCTCTTGTACACATATGCAGAAGTCAAGTGCAGCAAAAAGAGCTTGCATCGTGATTTAGAAATAATGCGATAAAATAATCCATGTAGGGGCAAATTATGGAATTCGAAGATGAGTCTCGTGTTACACAAACAATTTATTAGTCTCAGACTTATAGCTATCAGTAACTACATCTGGAAGGATAAGTCAGTAGTATTGGCTAGGCGCGGTTTGCTGCTATATAAACTGTTATAATTTGAAATAAATCGAATCGAATTGCCCATTCACTTGCATACATATTTGATTTGGTTACATGCTACCAAAAATGACATCATACAGAACATTTTTTGCTTATGACGAAAACCAACCTCAAATTCATCAAGTATGCATATTTAAAAATTGATTTGGAGAAAAATTGACAATGAGCGCATATTGCACACGTAAGACAGTGCATTCAGAATATTTCTGATGTATTGATTGCTGTGCGAATGGGCCGACCTGGACCTGAATATTCCGGTACAGCGGGAGGGGGAGGCTGCGAGGTCTGAGCGTGGACCTATTTAGAAGTCTGCATGCACGTTTGTCGGAAAGGTAGGCTCCTTCGAATTATATTCGGTAGAGGGGATACGATCTGTGTCAGGGAGCAGCTGACCCCACCGCTAAATGCCCAGTCTCTATAAATAATATTGCATGTTGTATGACTTGAAAGCAACGTGTGCAGTGTAGCATGCGTATGAATATGCTCTTCTTAAAATTATGTATCTTCTATCACTCGCTTTACGCATTGCATCGCTTTATTGATCTTTTCAAAACTAAGGCTAACTTCATCTATAAATGCGCTGTGTAATTTCAAGATTCAAGATGATATTGTATGTATCGGGGGAATTATGTCAATTTATTCATGATTAATTCATGCCAGCAACGTGGGAACAATTTAGTAAGTGGCAACGTACTTCAAAATCGGAAGTAAGTTGAGGAACATTTTAATGAGTAGATCTGCATAATTTATCGAAGAAAAGTAACTTAAACTTATCAATTACATTGATGTGGTAGTATCTACATTCAAATGCGCTTTTGATTGGCAGAGCAAGACGAATTTTCATGATGCTGCCGATATTAGGCTAACCTGTGTTTGTTTCCGTTTGTTTAGCGAAGACAGTTGTACCTCAGGTAACTTACAGAAAATGACATGATTGCTGCACACTTCTTCATTGCGACCCGACGACAGATCGACGACTTCATTACAAACTCGCACAGATAGCTGAAGTTCGCAGGAGGTCACAAATTACAACTCCACTTGTCGGTAGGAATCCCAATAATCAACATTTACAGAAGCAATTACTTTTGCTCACGCAATCAAATCATCGTTTCCGCGTTCCTGCTAATACCTGAATACAGCAACGGATGTAATGAATTTTGCTGTCAGTTACTTTTTGTGTAATTGAAGGGTTTTCAATTGCTGTCACTGTTCATCATTAATTATGCAATTTTTCAGGAACAGATGGGAATGATTTATTTGTATCCATTTGCGTGACTTACTGATAAACTGGATGCAAGAATTAATTTTAGCCTCAAAAATATCTTCTCTGTATAGTGACATGAACAGCATGTTAAAGCATTATATAATAAAAAACAAGATTGCAGTTAATTGGCTGAAAGAAGTTCCTCCTCCAGGCCGGAGACCAGTGCATTCGAACTTTTGAGTGAGTGAACGAACTAGGTTATCAACCTTTTGCTGGTGAACGAGTGAACTGAGCAAGCGTGATATTCCATCTTCTACCACTGAACTGAACCAAGAACTTGCCATTCATGAGCTGATGTGCGAACTGAACTATTCCTAATTCTTTCAATTTCTATGGGAATATTGACGTTGCTTTTCCTTGAACCTACAATACCACGTCTTTCATAATCAATCATTTAAATTCATAGCGTCAGATTCCAATGCCTGAATGTGTAGATGGCATCGTAGACCTGTATGTATTGTAGATTTTTGTCAATCCCTCTGAATTTTAATACATATTCAAATGTTTTGATTCATCAAAAAAAATCTGCACACTAAATTTTGGTGAGAGTAAATTATTCGGAAGTTGCGCTAAATTTCATTGTCGTTATACAGAGTAGCTTAAATGATAATTGTCAGCAAGAAAAAAGATCGGGTTGAAATTTCCCATTTAAATGTCTGACAATTTGACGCTTTGGATGAACCACGATGATTCCGATTTCACAGCAAATTGTCAAAAACTCTGAGCATGGACTTGCGGACTTTCAATTCAATGATATACATGTATATGATTTCACTAGGTCACTTAAGATTGAGGTCTTTTGAATTTGGGAATTATACATTTACAAGTGATATGCATGCATGTGTACATAAGGGGTGGGGTTCTCGTGATTCAAAGTCACTAACTTTCATTCATGAAAGTGCTAACTAAACACTTCTGTGGTCAATTTAACATCATGCCACATTTCACCAGTACAGAATAATGAAAGGATATCGACAATGCTAGACTAGACGATATAGATAATGACTTCAAATATTTAAGTTAATTGCTTCATCGGGCATTCCCTGCCTTAGTTGTATCCTCTGTCATACCACATTTTAACCCACTGCTGACACCTCGTACAAGTTAGTCTACCAGTAATAATCAGATGATGATGATTTTTGAAGGCAGAAAAAATAGAATTTAAATATTGAGTTGCATCTTCGGTTGAAATGAGAACAGACCTGAATATTCAATTATCATTCACAATTACCAAAGTATCACTTATTGCATACGCAGAGTTGGAAGTGGGTCAACGAAACTTGACCCATGACCCACCTGACCCACGGCATATGCGACCCACGACGCACCTGACCCACCACATCTTTGGCTCACTTGACCCACCTGACCCACATGCTGCAAGAGTGAATGATGTGAGTGCAATTTCCTTTTCTGGCATCATCTTTAATTTCATTTTCATTCAAGATCCTAGGTGCATCTAGGTAGAGGCTTCGCAGCATCAAAATTGTTGTTAAGATTTGTTATAGAGATTCAAGTGTATCAGATCACCTGTTACATGATAAACAGACATGTAACTTCATCAAAAATATTTTATAATCAAAGTTCATGCACCACAAATGCCTAAGGTTCCAAAAATTTTAGACGATTCCGTTTCCTGTTATAATTCTCGACTATCCTTTTTAGTGCTGCCTATTTAACTCGTAGAGAGATAATTAGTTAAGTTGAAAGCCTACAGACTAAATTTCAAATTTTTCATTTCTTAATCAAATGTAGTTAAAAAATAAGATTGCAGTAGGCCTAAATCATTTATTCTTGCATTTATTATGTTAGATACTACATGTGTGCAAATTATCCTAGAAAATCGTCAAACTAATATTTCGTTGCTTCTGATGGCAATCGATTCAAATTTCATTAACCTCCGCTGATGTTAGATTTAAGTAGAAAGTTGTATATTTGATGTAAGAATGACAGTCATTGAAAATTAAATGGAGTAAGCATGTGCAGCGCGTGAATAGAAAATTGCACGATGACAAGATTATAATTCATGAATTAGCTTACTATGTCACATTGATCAGGGTCTACAGTGTATATCGATGACCGTCGTATGAATTATCGTATTTCAGACTATCATGTATCGAATGAGCAATGAGATGCATGGAACAGATGCATGGAACATGTATGATGCGAAAGTAGATTGAGCTGCTAAATACTTTTGATATGAAGCATGTATGTTGATAATATTTTGATTTAAAATATTGAGATATTTTTTATCCATTACATATTTCAAAAATATTTAGATTCTGATCAATATTCACCAGAGATTTACCATTCTATCTCTAATCTCTACCACAGGATATTTTCTACGAAAGACCAACAAAATCAAACGAAACAAACAAAAAGAAGGTCAGTTGGCATTGCCAGAAAATTTTCAAGATGAATAAAACCTCTGAATACCAGACTTCTTCAGTAGTTGCATCTCTGATATCAAGGTCACACATCATTGGGTATCGTCTGACATAGCGACAGAGAATCGAGCATGCACAACTGTACTCATAAGGATATGACTTTTTGACTTTTTTCGAAATTTAAATTTCCTGTATTATAGCTTGATGAGTTTTTGTTTAAAAGTGATCAAAATGTGTTTTTTCTTAGCTATTGCAAAAAAGTTCACCCCCAGCCTCAAATTTCTAAAACGATTTTCACAAGAGATAATAGGCCTACATTTTCATTTTCGGAGCTTCAAATATGTCTGATTACCAAAGATTGCTACCTCTAACTTAGTTATATAATATTTAGGAATGTATAGTTATTCACTGCTAAAACAAAGCAATGAGTTTGAGATATCATTTGATGCGAAAATCATCAAAATCAGGAACCATGTAGAGGCTCAGACATTTTGATAACCATGACCTATGAACTTTGTCTGTGTTTATCCATTTTTCAATGATATATCCATTGACAAAAGAAAGATGAGGAAACCGACTCAAATTGATGATGCAGCAATTTTCTTGGAATTTGATTATCAAGGTGAAGAAGCCCTTACGGTAATTGTCATAATAATTTTGATAATAATGGCTCATAAAGACTATGACAATTTTTAACCAGTTATCATGCACTTATCACAAATTCATGAATACATTTTCGTAGAAGAAGGGATAGGTGAAGGTACAAGCTACGATAATATCAACAATATTGATGGAAGAACAAATAAAAAGCCGTAATTGTTATTAACTTGGTGTAAATGACTTGTCTTCGCCTGATATTTGCGTAGAACGAAACTTGCCACATATTTTGTTTTACAATCCACGAGAACAATCTCTACAGAACAACAACAGGATACCGCTAAAATTCCAAATTGTTCGTCGTTATCTGTTCTTTGCTAAATCTATCAGATGAATAAAAGAACGAATAGGCCTTCGTGAAATTCGAATGGAGATGTCGCATTTATGGGAATACAACCTGAATTTTATTGTTTTTCCCACTCAAACTGTGGAATTTAAACTTGATAAATTATTGAAAACATATGACGGTTGTGTGAAGCGACAGAAATATGATTGAAGGTTTGATATTACGAAAGAAAATGGTGTTTAGTTACGCACCAAGGAAAAACGTCTACACCAAATTCGGAAAAATCGGGTATATTACGGAGAAGGCTACGAGTCCTATTACAATCCATCCTTCCAAAAGGTAAAAGAAATTTATTCAATGTCCTCGAATTTGAATTTAATGCCATTTGAAGAATCGGAAACAGATATCGACAGTCTCAAGAGTCAGATCATCCAGGCGATCAGTCCACTAAAACTGGAAGAAAATATCATAAGACAAATGCAGCTTCCAAATTAGTGGCATCGTCGAAGTTATCAACTCACAAGGCAGCAAGTGTGTGTCATCAACTGTCAGAATCTGGAATAGACATTCACACACCCACACAGTCCGGCATGTATAAGTCTACCATCAAAGAGGCGAGAAAACTTAAAGATAAAAAATGAGACTTTCAGTGTGGAACATTGGTCGCTACATTTCGATGGGTTTGGTTTTCAAAAAATGAACAGAGAGAAATCAAGCTAGATACTTGAACTACCCAATGGAAGGGCTGATACGGTTGTCCAAGACACAACAGCAGTACTTGATGAATATAAGCTGTGGAGGAGCATAAAGATGATTGCTGCTGTCATAACTAATGCTAATCCTGGAAGACAAAATGGAATTGTCATTCAATTGCAAAAGTTATTTGGCATAAAACAACTAGAAATACCGCAATTTATTGGTTGTCAATAACACCATATTGTCGATCGAGTGCTTCGTTCGGTGATGGATGACAAACTCGGCGGCAACAATACTTCACCCAATGTAGAATATCAATTCGTCATTAAGATTTTGAAGAACTACGGACTATTGACGGCGAATTTCTATGATGGAAATGAAGATATCATAGAAACAGCGGGATGGCGTGCCGATATGAAATATTTATTCATTTGACCAGAGTTTCTATTATTTGACAGAACCAAGAAGTTTTCTAAAATACACTCCAGAGAACACAGAATTTAAATAATGCAAGATGGAGCTCCCAGGCAATCTTCGCTCTCCTGGCTGACATTCTTTTACCAGAGAGAAGAGCCTCAATGTATGAAATTTGCCGCCTTATTTCGAGAGTGTGGGCTGATCTTTGATTTATTAACCAATTGTACAATGCAACTGAGTATCAAACATTATGTAACAACAGCTTGCAGAATCAGCAAAAAGCTTTGACATCTGTTAAAAACTTTTGGAATCAAAGACCTTCAAAACTGGAAATTCCAAGAACTAATAAGTGAGTGCCTTCAAGATTTCCATGACTTTTGCAGAAAGAAGGAGATCGTTCAGTTAAAGCTTCTATTGTGTAAACAAAGAATGAAATGAGCGTCATTTTTACTTTGAGTTTTCAGATAAGATTATTGTGAAATATTCGAATTTTTGATCAATGAAATTTGATGATAGTAATGATTATAACAGATTATGGTAGGTAAATAATAGTACTTCGTATATACCCTTTAATTAATGACAAATTAAGTTTTTCTCATTAACTAAACAGCATCAGAAAAATAATCAAAAAATTATTTTAGAAGAAAAACTAGCAGAAATCACTTTTTTGCCAAAAAATGCAATTTTTACGATTTTCAATTTTAGTTGGGGGTGAAATTGTTTCCAATAAAATCAAAATAAAGCATATTTTTGTTAGTTCTGATGAAAAGTTCATCGATTCATGATACAGGAATATAGGGTTAGAAAAAATTCATATCCCTAATACTCAAACAATTTCTCTCCACCAACCAACATCTCTCAGTAGACAGCAGCAATTGTTTTCGAGCCTTTAATTTGTGTGAATTCCGCCCTCTTTCGAAACTGTATGAGGCGTGTGAAAGTCAATAGTGTTGCATATTTTGACTGTGTGCATCCATCATCCCTTTCATTGACACTGACTTAATCATTTTATATGAATTATAAGAATACGAATAAATAAAGTTTACTGTTTTTGAGATTGCCAAATCTATCATGGGTCAAACTGGTTAGAAGTGGGTCAACGAAGTCTGACCCACGACCCACCTGACCCACCAACTTTTCGGAAAAACATGACCCACGACCCACGCGATTTTGTGACCCACTTGACCCATCTAACCCATGACCCACGATCCACTTCCAACTCTGTGCATACGTGCATCTCAAATTTAGTCCATGTTTGACTAAAAATGAATGGGGAGTTGCGGTTGATGAATATGTAAACTAGACCTGATGATGATTCCTTATATTGGATGAAATGACAGCTGTTCAGTTCTGTTTCGATTTTCAACTTGGAATGCAACTATGCAAAAGTAAAGCAAAAACCATATCCTATAAAAGTAAGCACCATATCCGCATGCAATTTAACAAGCACAATGTCATAAACTAGGGCTGCAGAGGTAGATTTTTCCAACAGCCGCCTTCGCACCCGTATCAGACCAAAACGCCTACGCATCTATAGTGCAGGCCTGTCATATACCTGCCGCTTCATAAAGTGATCGGAAAAGAACTTCAGCCAACTGACTCTTTTTAATGAACTGAATAATGAAATGAACGGCTTAGCACAAATTGAAAAAATGAACAGCAAACGAAGTGAACGAAAAAAATGACAAATGAACGAGGACCTGTGAGAAATGAAACAATTGCCTCGTTCGAATGCACTGCCGGAGGCATTCAAGGGTTCTTTAAACAAAGTGCCTTTGAATCTGACTCATGCATCCTAATGCAAATTGACAAATTTTGATTATAGATCAAATGAGAATGATGAATTATATTTTCTAATACGAAGCTGAGAGCTGAGAGTTCATCGTTGAAACTCCGTTATACTTCTGCTATGCATGTTATACAGTTCTAAGCACTAGAGTTATCAGCGCCCAAGTGTGATAGTACCTTCAGTTTATGAGCTCTTCATTTCACACATTGTTTTGATATTTCAGAAATTCAGTTAGCACAACTCAAGATTCATTACTCATCTATGACCAATAATTCTTCGGAACCCCTCTTGGTACTAAATCTGTAGATAAAGCATGCTTGTATAATATGCCTACTCAAGTGCATATGGACACAACTTTCTTTCCTACGGATACCGCATATGAATGTTAGAAGCATCACTACCCTATTCCATTGAATTCATTGACAGGTACTCGTGTTTTTAGTTGATAACTAACTTATATATAGATTGATTTAGTGGACCAAACCACGGTAACGCTCGCTACATTTGATAGAAGAACTCGATTGAAAACCAACATTCTCTATGACACGATATTCTTTTTGAATGCTCTGAAGATACAGTTTGATGTAATATGACATCGAACTATTACATACAAAATATCAATTTTATACTATTTTTACATTTGTGTACAGAGATCATTTACTATGGTTACGGTCGCGACAGAGATAAAATATTTCATTGTAGACTTTTGAGATTATATTGATATTTTATCTAAAATGCAGAAGCTGTTGTCTCAAAAACGAAATGATAGATAAATAATGAATAGTTGATGATTTCTTCATGCTTGAATAGATTACTGAAAGCACCGATTACGAAACTTCAATCAATCCAGACAGTAACGCTCGCGACATTATCTAATAATATTACGGCTAACATGAATTTTGCCATTAAATTTGTCATCACAGAAGATAATAATAATAAAGATTACAAGATTGAACGATTAGCTTAGAAACAGCACACCAAGCATTTTATTTGTACCAAAATCATAACACAGAAGTTAAGAATAAGATGAACGTCAACATCGGAGAGTACTATATCTTGGGGTAGCTATAGCCATGAATCATGAACAAGTTTTTGTCACTTGAGGAAGAAACTTCCCTTACCTCAACGAGTCTTTCTCTGACTTAAGACAGGAAATGGAACTTCTTTAGTCCTTGTACATATACTTATACCTCCGCTTTTGTCCTTGTACCTAGGCCTACAAGACCAGGCCTCGCTTTGAAGTAGGCACATGAATTAATTTTGTGTGTGTTGTAGGTTAAACAACTTCAATAAAGGATTGGGCGCATTAATGAATGCCAAAAATGTAGTCTAGATTGGTATTGCTATTTTAATTTCAATAAAAAATAGAACTAGATAATTGCAATTAGGCCAACAATCAGACTACTGTATAGCAATTTGCAGTTGTCAGTAATAAGCTACACTTTCTGAGTAGTTGGCACAATCTGATATAGGCTTACTTGTAATATCAAATTAGCAATCTTGAGATCTCGTTATTTGATAAATATTAATTCTCGAGATTGAGATTCGAGATCGAGATCGAGATTAAATTCAGGAAGTGTATGTCATGGTAACGCTCGACAGACATTAAAATTATCATCTACCAGGAAGTAGACTTAGAATAACTTTGTTGATTATCACAATGATTAGCATTCATGGAAAGTCGATAATCTTTGGTAGTATAAACTGCCTAATCACTCTTGTCTCCGAGGGAAAAAAACTTATTCAATATTTTAGGTGACGATCGCGACATTCTAATGTAGAAATTTAATATTTTCTCAAGAATCATGAATAACTTTGACAGAAAACTGTCTTTCAGATACATTGACTGACGTGAAATATACTAGCATCACAAACGATTTTTCAACTTAATATTGACATTTTCAAGTACAAAATGCATTGAGGCACTCAGTTCATAAAATAGGGGCATAATTGAAACACATAATAGTTTTTAGACTACCCTTTGTCATCTATGCAGACATATTTCAGCTCTTTAGCTAGCATAGGTCTGAACTTTAGACTATACAAGATATCATGGTCATCGGCATAATTCGTCAAAAACTGATTTGAAATTTTACGTCGGTGCAACCAACTCGTGGTTTGACCAATTAGTTAACGCTCGAAAGCGTCGAGATCGCGAAGCGGTCGAGACGTGTAAGGCGTGCATTATTGTGTCACGCTGCACTCATCGCACTTCAGTTGAATCTACAGCGATGGACTTTAGAAGCAATTGATGAGGACTTGTCCACGGTATTGAAGACGCGAAGGAATCATGTGCTTTTGCATGACCACTGATCAACCTACATGTATTCATGAAGTCGTGAATGCTTCTGTCTTCAAATAACACAGATGTCACTGATTTGTGACGTACAATAAGTGTAGACATAGTAATGCGGCACATGAACGTCGTGCAATAATATTTATCAAATATGCACTACTTCTCTTATTTCATTAATGCACGGCAAATTTTGGCCGTATAATGGTCATGCAGCATTAATAATTGATATTAATCTTCAATTAACAGAGTTAGTGCACATAATTACTTACACCTAAAAGAAGAAAGAAGCAAACAATATGTAAAAAGTGGAGAACGTTATCCAACCTCCAATAGTCGAGATTTCGAGATTTCATTGGGTCTTGGATACTTCATTAATTGTGATGCATTTTAATGATGAAGCCAAATTTACCATTCATTCTCATGTTCAATGCATTACTGAGCTTCTGCAGTCACATTGACTGATTTAGATAACCCTCAAATATGCAAGTAATTGGGGCGACGGAGCAGAGGACCGGTGCTCGTGGTTCCCCAAGACTGCTCGTAGGATCCAATCCAATGAAAATTTTTACCATACAAACAATATATAAACAATATATAAACAATCGATTATTGCACTCATACAAGAAAGACACGCTTGTTTCATCCAGGCCTGTGCATATGCTTCTTCCTTACATGTCATGTGCTATGTACTTCAGTGTTACATGTATTTTCTTGCCTGTATGTAACGTCATTCTGTTCGGTTCGCTTTTCTTCAGCGATCGATTTATATCTTTGTATCATTCACTGCTGAAGTTGCCAAATGTACTAAATCACTTTCTTTGATTCACTTTGAGACTTTGGTGAACGCTAACAAATCAATATTCAATCCATGAAAATGCAAAAGACGAAGTGTGAAAAAGGATAAAGGACATGCTGGGCAATTAGAACTTCATAAAAACAAAAGGAACCTAAATGTTTTAAGTAATGAAAGAAAGTACAACTTGATTAACCTTTAAAAGTTTGATACTTTTCTGCAAATTTTTTGAGCACACGAATTTTTATCTCGCGGATTTATATATTATATATTATTAATATCTTTTGCTCTAGCCAGCGTCGGCAAAAGTGAGGTCACCCAAGGAGACTTATAAAACAATAATTGAATGCCAAAATGTTTAGCATTTAGGCTATCAATAGACTTTTAAGTTTCTTTGGTTCAATTTGCTATACTTTAGACTGGGAAATATCACAAAATAAATCTACATGTACATTTAATGCCAATTCCAATGCTGAATGATCATCATTTGTCTTTATTTCAGAATTATTGCAGAATGATAAATTACATAGCAGAAATCAGAATGAAATATAGAATTCGAGACTTGAAAAAAATGTTGAAAATATGTAGGATGTTGTATATCATGTTTGTCTGAATCAAATGAAATTCAACGCATTCTCATCGATGACTTTGCCTTTGATGAATGCTGCATTCAGTGCTATCAATAATTGACAAATTTTTGCCACAAACGAAGAACAAATAGTTGCTGACACCCTATCTTCCCATTGTACCGCGGTGACCTGTCAATCTTACCAATGATTGGGATTCATGCATTTTTTATGTGCTCTCTTAGAATGCCAACCGGGCATGTTACGACACGATCGGGAAGATGCGTATATTTGATCTTTTACATGATATTCTATATTGGTAAAGTAACCATTCAAAACTATTTTCTAATTAGAATTTCCCTTCACGAACTGAGTTGAATTAATCGTTTTACTAAAATTCAGTTATGTTGTATGTTGCTTCTTTCATTTCCTCATGATATTAAACATAGCTCTTTTATTCAGTAGTTTTTTTTATTGCAGCATTCAAAAGTCACATAATGATGCATTCATTTCATAAGGCACGTGTGATCTTCATACTTGTGATACTTGTGTGATCTTCAAATCTGGTCTCAGTATTCAAATTCAAGCAGTACTGCTGACTAGAAACTTTTGTTTGCTGACCCTAAGTATTTTCAGCAGAGCTAAAATACATTATTATAGATTTTGTATGTTATGCCATTATGCATCATATTTTAAACATAGCAATAAGCTACACAGAGTAGGTATATTAGGTAGAGTGGTAACTCCGCATTTATTTGATCCCCAATGTGTATACACTTTCGATTTTATTAAATGAACTCGAGGGGATATAGTTGGTAATTGTTTTGAAGAAATTGCCATGGAACTGACTGATCATGATAGTAATACGTACAGAAGGAATGATTGCATTTAATGTTTGTTAAATTAGAAATTCGATGGGTTCCTGTTACTTTCATGTTCAACCTCAAGAGTATTTTCTTAAGCGTGATCATATCACAGGCAACCTGCCACTGGCAGAGCAAAATCACATAATCAAAGACAATGACTTCATTTAACTTTGAAAGATGTAAATGGTTCCACATCACTATTCAGATTCTAAAAATGAAACATGAATTTAGTGAATCATAAAATCATGCCACTGAAAATTGAATTAAAAACGAAATTTCAGCCAAGAAGGCACGAATAATATCGCGACTTTTTCATGAAGACTTTCATTATAATGCAATTCATGAAATTCCCTTGATAATCAGCTTGATTTCCGCCTAGTTGGGATGCTTATTAGCAAATATTCATTCCTTTTGACATCC
This sequence comes from Prostheceraeus crozeri, assembly GCA_907163375.1. Classification (NCBI taxonomy): domain Eukaryota; kingdom Metazoa; phylum Platyhelminthes; order Polycladida; family Euryleptidae; genus Prostheceraeus; species Prostheceraeus crozeri. Next base: position 63,103 of record CAJQUW010006192.1, read on the forward strand.
AACTTGTTCCATACTACCTATATACCGTAGGGGCGTCATCTCGGTAATACATAAATTTGCAAAATCTTGACTTTTTTAAATCTGCTCAAATAATTTTTTGGACCACGGGAACGTAATCTCCGCAAAAAACTGAATCTCTTGATATAAAAATTTTCTCTGTATACAGATACTTTTTTGAGTCGACACTCTACCTATATATCCCTACTATATGATAGGCTAGATATTATTATGTCATTTCAGAATTATTGGTCATTATAACTGAATATGAGAAGCAACTATTTTTAAACGAATGCAATGGATATGACAAGTCTATTCTTTTCACAGGTCTTTCTCGATTTGTATTCAAGACATCACATCATGTGACAGCTACAAGTATGGAAATGGAAATGTTACCTATTAATGTTTCTTTTAGTGAGAAAACTATAGTATCTGAACTATAGTTAGAACTATAGATAATGCAATGTCTGAGGTCTAAGAATAAAACCATTCTTCTATTTCTTGAAGATTGAAATGATTTCAGAAACTAATCTGATGCTCGCAAGTTTATGTTCCAGAGTTAGCTTTATAAGATAAATGATCAAAATATTCATTCTGTTCAATTATTTCAAATGTCTATCATTTTGCTACTTACATATTCCGAGAGCCGATAACAAAACGCTCATTGAGGATCGATGCCAATCGCGACGTAAGACCATTATGGCAATAATATTGCCAACTAAACCAAACCAAATAACAACAAGACATAGGATACCATTCACACCAAATGCCCAAGCGTTGATGAATGTCCATTGAGTAGCATTGCAGGAGGCATTGTTCATGATTAATATTTTATATTGGTACTAACAGAAATAAAAGAATATCCTACTGTTGATTTATTCGCTTTTTTTAGAGAAGGTATCCAGTCGTCGACTGAAGTTATTATCCACCTGTTCAATAATAAATTCAAAAGAGAAAATTGCAATCACACATTCCAATGATCACTTTGATTCAGTTCCTTTAGCAACTTTAAACAATCTAATATCGCAACGTTTATTTCTGATGTGAAAAGAGAATATACATATAATCCGCTCTTAACAGCTCGTAGCGCATTGATAAACTGGCAATTCCATTTCTCTCATGAGAAGGCTACACTATACATCTCGACGCTAGTTGGTGGAAGATTTAAGCCAACTGTTGAATTTCTTATCAGCTGTTTGCTTCACTGATTGGGAAGTACAGAAGCGATTCATGCTGATGAATTATTTTCAAATTCAAATTACTTTGACAAGAATTACACCTATTTCTATAAAATTCTCAAAAGCAATTTGTAAATACTGCTTTTTTACTCATCAGTAGATCTGCAGAGACTTGTAAGTGGAGCGGACCGGGCCTGATATGTTTAAGCAGAAACGTGCCCGGCCTGAAACATTCTTTTATTTAAATGTGAAGAAAAGTCAATAAATCAGAGTATTAGTATCAAGAAATGCTGCCAAGCAAGTCACATGCTGTTGAGGCTTACGTGAATATATTAATTCTAGATGGGTTCTTGCACAACAACCATCCAGACTACAATATGATGCATTACTCTGCCAACATCCTTGAATGAGATAGAAAACTCATTGAGCATTATAGATTTCAATTCAAAAGGTCTTTCAATGATCTATTAGACGGTACGTACGTTGATTTTTGAAAACTTTCTTTTTTGATGTTGCTTCTCTATCAGGCTACTGTAATCTGATTCTTTAAAGTAATAATTAATTAATACACTTCATCAGATGTGCCGATATTGCGATCCCAATTCGTTTGGATGTTCGGATAAAGAACATTGTTGTTTTTCAATTAAGTAATTGCCCTATGAAATGATAATTAAAAATATGATAATGTAATTGCATTATCAAATGCCACTTTCAGTCGCAATTAAATTGCTGACGTGTCTTGCTATCAAATTTTCTTGCTATGTCATTTTTTACCCATATAGCCAAAATTGCAGTTTACACTTTTATGCTATCCACTAAACGGTACTGAATATTGTAGTAACTAATTAGCACCAAGTCGTAATGCTTGCAAATTGCTTTCATATGAAAATACATTGTATACTCAGTCTGATCTGTTAAAAAGTCTATATTTTTGTTCATGAAAGCCTAAACTGAGACTATTTATTTTCCATAAATGTCGAAGTAAATACCATACTATGAAATGATTCAAATATTTGTTAATGTTGTTAAATCATTGAATGTCAGATATTATGCAAACAGATTCTCCACTCGTCATCATTATCAAAGTTAGTCTACACTTCTGTTTGTTTGATAATTTGACCATATGGTCACGAGGTGAGGGCGGAAATAGTGGAAAATAGAGCCTCAGCAGTAGAGGCGGAATTAGACAGCGATAATTAGAGATGATAACAGTCAAAAGTAAAAGGCGGCATAGGGCGCGAATTCGCTAACTTTCGCCGGCGAAGTTCGCAAGCGATTATGATGCAATTATTAGGCTACTGAAATTTAAAATGATCTCATGCAGGTGACATCTATCTACCAGTTTCTCGCAAGATTCGTTCCCATAGGGTGCATTGTACGAATACTTTTTAAGGGTTTTGTCCTTCTTTTTTTGTCTTCCAAAGATCTGTGACCTTGACCTTGGACAGGCCTTTGACCTGCGATGTAATGTGGTCATGGTCGTTATGATAATTACTAACATGCGCTTACTTAGAGTGTTTTTGATTCATAGCTGCAACTTAATACTCTAATTTTAAGCTGCATAGGTACTCCGGATTTTAACCCTCCACTTGTCAGTAGCATTTAGGAGTCATCAATTCCCTACCTCTATATATCCCTGAAGTCGAACAAGCAATTCTTCAGGTTCTCAAGCTTGAGGAGCTACATATGGATGACTACTGTCTCGCGTCCCAAATTGAAATTGGATTCCTCATTAAATGCTCGCATTCAAGACAGCTTTGTTTTTGTGCATTCAGTTAACATTATTGTTTACTGTATGTATCGATACTACATTTGCACTCAGAGTGGGAACCGGGTCGATCACTTTTAAGATGATTTTCCTTGGCGTCCTCTTTAGCTCAACATTTCTTTAATATTGCACTATTGAGCAATCGAGTTTGATTTGTTCGGTTTACAATCATGTCTATGATGCAAGACGCTAGCTAACATTGTCAGACATTATTGGCTACGATATGAGCTTCATTGACACATACGCATAATCATCTCCCTAAGAACTATTCTATCATAATATAAAGGTGTTGTTCAGTCTATTTCAGAAACGAATTTTATCCCGCGGATGGGCATGGGGATTCATGACAAATTTCCCTAGCTATCTAGTTAACTAGTTGGGAGAAGTTAATAAAAATCCATGAATTCTTCAGTTGCTTATAGACACACAATATACAATCCGAAAATATAAAGTTGCTATTATTTTAACAATTCAATGCCTCCGGCTTTCACGAGGTGATGATATTATAGATGATATTAGGATGAAATATCATTGGGATCGCGTGAAAGCCGGAGGCATTGAATTGCTAAATCGATTCTCCGAGGTTGACAGGGAGCAGTTGCCATTGCTATTGCTGTTTTGTCTTGACAGATGGCCGACGCGGTTGCGCGCCAGTTGAACTGCTCGGTTGGACCGAGTGATCTGAAACCGTGCAGTTCGTGGATAAGCAAATATACAGGGTGCGAGAAAAGTCCTTGCGGATTTTTGTCAACTTTATATTTTGCTATTCAATGATCAAATATCATTTCTTCAGTGACCAATATGTGGCAATGCGTTTGTAGATAACTCTGTCACTCGACTATTATGCATGCCAAGTCTTCAGATTTAACACATAGTGAGCTTTATGCTATTCAATCAACAAAATTTAAATTGATTACTTTCCAAACGTTTTGTAAACTCGATATTTCATTGTGCTATTTTCGATGCTTTAAAAAGCTATGCCACTTGTTTTTCCTGATCTCCATGGATTTCACATTTGAATCTAGCTACGAGATTTGATCTCATTTTAATCAAATCAACAAAGTTGTGCTTCAAATAGCCTTGCCACTCGTTTTTGCTGAGCTCCATAGATTTCAAATTTAAATCTAACTTCGAGGATCGATCATTAAATGACGGACTAAACCATGGATGATTAACCTTAATAAATGTTATGCCTTGAAAAGCTATGCCACTTATTTTTGCTGACCAGCATAGATTTCACATTTGAATCTTACTACGAGATTTTTAATTTTAATCAATACATTTTATACACTGTGTTTATAAACTCGATACACTGATGGATGTGAGTAATTTGATATTGTGATGGAATTCTCGACAATAGAAAAAGTTTATTGCACATCGTGGGCCGTTTCTTTCAACTGTGAAGAAAATGCTCGTCAATTCAGAGAGAAATTTAACAAGGAACCCCCATCGTCGAGAACAATCTTGTATTGGAAGAACAAACTTCTTGAAACCGACAGCCTGTCCCACGACCGACCCAGAAGTGGCAGACCCATAACAGCATCTGGAGATGAAAACAGGCAAAAGGTAATTGAAGCTGTCACTGAAAATCCTTCAACTTCGACAAGAGTGATATCGAGGGATGTCGGGATCTCTGATTTCACTGTCCGAAAAGTTCTAAAAGCCAAGCATTATCATCCATACAAGCCGCTATATTCTCAATTTCCTTGTGATGGGGACGAAGACCGCCGCTTACAATTTTGTGAAGAAATGAGGAGAAAATCGAGAGAAGATCCTGGTTTCCTCCGAAAACAAGTCGTTGACAGGCAACATCAAGAAGCACAATGTGCACTTCTGGACTACGACGAACCCGAATATTAGAATGACCAACCCAGGCAAGACTCCTAGCCTCACCGTGTGGGCCTGTATAGACTATTCCGGACTTCTTCTCTACGATATCAGTTCAGAAACCATGAATGGAAAGAGATATTCTGATCTTCTGTTGAACCAAGTCGTTCCTTATTTCTCTCGTGGCACTGAAGAACCCTTCTGTTCCAGCAAGACGGAGCGCCTCCCCATTACTCTCTTTCAGCGCGTCAAATTCTAGAGACTCATTTGTCCAATCGCTGGATCGGCAGGAGAGGACCTATTGAATGGCCAGCAAGATCGCCGGACTTGACACCCTGCGACTTTTGGTTCTGGAGTCACCTGCGGCAATTGGTTTATCCTCCAGGTTTTATTTACAGGAACATTCAGGACTTGCGGGAAGAGATTGAGCGACAAATGAACAACATTGCTCTCTCTTACTACCGTGATTCGTTGAAGAATTTTCAGAAACGTTTTCTGAAGTGCATTGAGCATGACGGTGAGCTATTTGAAGAATAAAAATGTCAATGAGTACATGGAATGTTTAGTTTTTATTTCTAGATGGGTTTGTTCAAAGAAAAATGAAAATAAAGTAAAACAATTCACCATACAATAACTAAATATAAAGTTATCAAAAATCCGCAAAGACTTTTCTCGCACCCTGTATTTAAATATTTAGCGGTAAACAACAGTTGAGTCATAGTCGTTCCTAAATCATTGATGTCGACAGCACGTTGAAAGAATTTCCAAACATAAGTGGGCATGTCTCAATCAACAGAAAGAAATTTGGATCAATCTCAAACTTCAAAGCCGTGTTCGTCCATCAGAGATCGACTTTTCATGAATTCTGCTGATTCCTCCTCCCTCAGCAACAGACAGACAGCAAACTATCGAATCAGAGTTGGAGGCATGCTGAAGTCCGGATGGGATAACAAAAGAAGAGGATCCACTTTTTGCTGAAAACATCAAAAACGATTTCCAGTTTAGATTACATCTTAATGATATTTTTGAGGAATCCTTCCTCTTTTAGCTAGGAACAAAATTAATAACAAATTACTATCAAATAATTTGTTAATGGATCATTATCTGTACATAATTTTGTTTCAATCAACATGAAGATTTCTCAAAAATTTCATTAATCCTAGGATACCGAACTCCTTTTTCAGTGTTTACGCTTTCGTCGATAAGAATGAAAATCTTTGAACGTGATTTACCAGCAAGTAAGCATCGGAAGAAAATGAAAATGACACCATTGGAAAGCCCTTGAAATTCTGAGTCATACGGTGGTATTTACATCGCCTTTCGGGGTTGTAAAAGTCACACGAAAGGCACTAAAATTCTCTCCTTGGTAATGTAATTGTTAGTAGTTTCTTCGTTTACATAATTCAGTAATCTGATACTACTTATGTTGCTGATACTATTTACTTAAGTTGTTGCGCACACATGCCACTGACAAACCGCGCGGTTACGGTTTGAACGGTTAGCCGAGCGCTCAACCGCGCGGTTTGCTAACCATGAGAAAAGCCAACCGCGCCAACGCCTGCGGGCGCGAGGTCAAGCGACCCCAAGTCCAAATGCATTATTAATTGATTGATGGCATGCAACTTGCATGAACCAATTACCAGAATCATTGGGTTACAATCGATTCAGCACCCCATCAACCGTTGTCTCAGATGAGGCGCAAGAGTGAGGACTGAAAATCTAGCTGCAATCATATTTTTTCTGAAGAAATTATATTTTAAACAATAATTGAAACATAAGTCTTTCAACGCACAAAATTATGATGCCAAAATCAATTTCACCGGTCCGGCTTGTTCACTTCATAAATAAGCATTGAAACAAATCCTTTTATCTATGTATACATGTATATACCAGGACAGAAAACTCGTTAGCTGGGCTGCAAATTCCTGTTAAAGATTCATGATGAAGTCACAAAACAGGAAAACAGAAAATCTTATTATGGCTACCTTGTGAATAAGGGTTGGAGCCGGTGCGGGTCGACCGGGCCGTTCAACGTTCGGGTCGGGTTCTGTGACCGGTGTCTGACCGGTCGGTCATTGACCGGTCGAGCATTTGTGACTACCGGTCGAGCACTCATCATAATTCAATCATAGCGTAACAATAAGAATTGATATTGCTTAAATTGAACTTATTTGAAAATGATGAAATTAAGGCTGAGATGGGCGAGCTCCGGCTGAATTCTTTTGCGCTCCGCGTTCCAATTTGACGTATCCAAGTGCTTTCTGTGCTCCGATTTCGGAAATTTATAGTTGCGCTTTACGCTCCGGACAGCGCTGATAGCTGTGACAGAACCTGTCTGCACGTTGGAAAATGACATCATTCTGTCTGCAGGCAAATATGCTGATCATCCTATTAGTTAGACAAGCCATGAATGATAATGAAAAGATGTTGAGCTGAAAAAACATAAATTGACATGTGCTGTAATTCATTGCGAGTGAAGTCATAGGGCATAGCCTTTTTTTATTCCGCCTCCTCTCTCCACCTTCACTCACATCCTTATCCTTTTCCCCCACTCCTACTCTCTCCTCCATCCATGCTTTTTGGTGTCAAATACACGAATCGCGATCCTTCAACTCATGCTAAATCTCTTTATGGAAAATCTGCTAATGAGGATTAAGCCGATGACAAGAAAAATTATAAATACAAATTGTCCATGATCAAATTTAGTGCTTCGTGAAATGTCTATCTCAAGATAGGAGCGCATGGAAAGATTTCAATTTTCTTGATCACCACAACGTGGAGGACAAAGGTGGAGTGCATATGCACATCTCTGAATTTAGGTGAACAGTTGGCCGTGTGGAACCTGACAGGTAGATATTTCTACCAGTCGACCGTTTACTAAAAAGCAGTGCGCGCCGGCTCATCAGCGGCCTTCCAAAATATGAAAGGTCGAACGGTTTTTTGAAATACAGTGCATCTTGGATTGTCCGGATGGTCAAAACTCAAGAGGTCAGTCAAAGATCCGGATAAACGAATTTTTAATTGATTATATTTGATTATATACCAAGATCCCCGTAGAATATGATCTACACATATCCATATAATCTATATTTATATATCCATCCTGCATATCTACCTAGAATGTAATACTTGATATATTTGATTCCGATTCTTCGACTGTTTGATGAAATTATGAGCATCAATTGTACATGTTTGCTATATATTAACTGTCGTTCCTATTAAAGCACATAAATGCACGTACACAAACAATGACCGTGAACTGAGACAATGAATTGAAAGTGATTTATCAGAGCTGTATCCCAGCTTTAACTAGCATGCATAACCTACTTAAGAATGCTCTAATCATTTAGCTGCTTGCCAATTATTTGACTCAGGCGAGAACCGCACATTGAGCAAAAATTAATTGCTCGTAAAACAAGAGTACTTCGTGCATGTGTTACCTAAAGAGGAGAGCAATGCTAAAATGAACATTCGATTCCATGTATGTACATGTACATGTTTTGATGGAATCACGGATAATCGAACGGATTCTGAAATTGCGTCCGGATAATCGAATTACGGAAAATCGGTATCCGGATAATCGAAGATGCACTGTATCTTCAATTGATGGCCTAACGAGCATAAAGGTCATGCTACGAATACATTGCAAAAAGGCCTACTTCTTATTCAATATAATGTCTATTTTACATGCGACTTTCTGAAAAAGCTATGATGAAAATCTGGATGGCCAATGAGAGAGTAAGCATTTGCCCACCACTCGGAGTTTCAGTGACTAACCAGTTAACCAGAATGTGCAATTACCTGATGAACCTATTGAAAACAAGCACCTGTGACTCCAGGGGCAGCTATTGCATTTCAAAAATGAAAGCAAATACAAAATAATATTTCAATAAAACAATAAATTTCGCTGCATTTCAGGGACTCTTCCAATTGTCTCAGCTCAAGTCACAACGCAATTATTATAAAAGGATTTTTGATAATAGCATTTTGATATCATTATCAAACGCAAGGAAGTACAGCATGCATTTGATATGAAAATTAATTGTTTCTGTCTATGATGTATCCAAGAAGACTAATAAGGAAATTTGTATGGTGCATATTCAATAAAAGTGTCGCCGGTCAGCAGGTCAGCTGTTGATCGACTTGTCAAAAGACCGGTCAATGAAGGCAACTAAGTCACAGCAGGTCGAGAAATTTGACCACCAGTCTGGTCCGGGTCGATGAATCCCGACCGGTTTCAACTCTGTTGTGAATGCTAAAATTACCAATTACCTAGCGCGCTATAAAAAGAGATATCGAAGGGCACAAATTTTTGATAAAGCAATTTTTCACATCATATCTAATATGTTATAAATGGCATTGAATTCGCCAAAACGCCTCATGTGTATACAGTTCATTCCAGTTGTGGCTAGGTTTTACCTTTTAGTATTCATTTGGGAATTATGCTCTGTCTTTCGAAATCACTTTTTCAATTTGAAATGGAAGAATGCTACACAAACTGGCGTAGAAATTTGATGAACATCGTATACCGGTCATTGAGGCTTCTGTTATGAAGGCACTTTTATTACTCTAGAATGTCTAATAAAAAAACGGATAAATTTGAACACCAATAATCAAAAACGGATAACGTTTATCGATTCTCACTGTGTAATGACCTCAATAACCAGCCACGACAATGTACTGGGTACGCATTCTTTTGAAAAATGCATTCAATGTGGTTCACGAAACTCGGTATCAAAGCTTCATGACAAGTAAGCGAACAGGAATAGGGCTATAATTTGCCGTAAAATGTAAAATTTTGAATATAAAATACTTTATCGCTAATCTTGCTTGCCACAAAATCTGCATCTCTGATTCAAATTATTGTCTTATTTTGATCTTGCAGCACGGTGGGGCTGAACCAACTTTAAATCAACTTTTAGTGCCCATCAATAAAATTGATAGGATATTGATCCGTGTTATCATAGAACATAGAAAATCGAAAAATAAAGAACATCGTTGCCGGAGATCGATAGATAAGCGTAATCGACATTCATCGATAATTGATCAATTGATTGAATTTTATAAATTTTCATTTTTAAGTGCCCAAACTCTATTGACATGTTTTTGACTGTAATTCATGATTCTTTATTAGGATATTATAACTTATAATAAAAGTTTGCGCCTGAAAAATCGAGGAAATCGGTTATGATTGATTTGGTCGATATTTATCATTACGGACTGTAGGTATACGTTTTACCAGGTTTTACTGTAACCGATTGTTTTGGTCATATTTCCTCATAACAATGATTTTACGTCATTCATTTGATTAATGCATTCATTATCTTTTATTTGGTTTCGATTTGTACTCAACTATAGTTTTGATTATATTAATATTTACAAGCAGCTTCTATGGAATTATATATATGATTAATCAAAGAATA
>CAJQUW010006194.1:0-19797 GCA_907163375.1 Prostheceraeus crozeri
TGCATGTGGATATACAGGGTGTCCCGTTTTAGACTGAAAAAATAAAATGCTCATAATTTTAGAAAACTGGCATAGTGATTTGAAAGTACAGTGGAACCTCTTCTTGCGGACATTCTATACAGCGGACACCTCCGTATTACGGACAGTTGAGCTCAGTCCCGAATGATGTTCGTATCATAACCGGTAACTCCATATTGCGGACACCTCTAAAATGCGGACACTAAGGCGCAGTCCCGACGGTGTCTGTAATGTGGAGGTTCTACTGCATATGTTATTAGGTAGGACAGGAAACCGAATTTACGAGTCTTCTAAAATGCCTAGATTGCTTTTTAAAAGTCTAAGAGGAGCAGACACTCTACAAAAGTTATGAAACTCATCAGCTAATTTCCCTAATTTCATCGCAAATGAAATTTCGGTGCGAGAATAATTAATCTGTTTTTGTTTCAAAAGATTATAAAAATATGGTTTGTCATTGTCACAAAGAGATAATAGATAGTTGATATGTTTGCTAATAAAAGTTTTGCACGCGACACTCAATAAGTTGGTTCTTTTTTCATGTATTAAGAATATTAACAATTTTTCAATTGTTGTGTCCTTTCCACCATTTGGCTCAATAAAATCCACCAAAGAATTCATGTGTTTGAACAATATTCGTCTTTAATTCGTAACACAATTTGTTCATCCTCTCCGGTAACAATGGTTTTCTTCTTTCTTCATTTTGTTTTTTCTTGAAAATTTTTCTTTCTAACCGCGATGATTCGATGAACTCTGGATTAAACAAATGAGGACATTTTCTATTCTCCTCAGTAATAAATTTCACATAATCACCATGTTTTTCTGATGGAATAAATAAATTTGCGATCTCATTGAAGAAATTTGGTAAATTTTCTCCGATTATCTTTGTTTGAGTAGCGGAAAACTCTTGACTCATTTTGGTAGAAAGAAAAATATGACGTTTGACGTGATTGTAGACGAGAACAACCTTCGCTGACAAGGAAATGCTCTTAAATAAATTGAACAGATGTAATCAATAGTCTGATAATTATCGCTATGGGTATTCTTGCTATTCTCTCAATGAACATCACTTTGGTTGTCAATGGAACTGTAGATGTGCATACGTGTATGAGTAAGTAACAGCGCATTATTACGGTAACTATGAAACTAGGGAGATGAAAGCTCCCTTTCAAGTGCATTGAATAATTTTCAGACTCTTGAAAGGAAAGAAAGTTAGATGAAATCTAACTATCAAAGTTTGCAGATGTTTGTTTACCGTATTGTTTTAAAAAATCGTTTATGTTTAAATTTTTTGTTGTCTCATTTATGTTAATCATTTTACTCATTCAAAATACTATTTAGATAAATTCTAATCCATTGTCATTATTAATTGAAAGGGAATAATAAATCATTTCTTTAATATCTGATGCTGTTAAAGATTTTGAATATCTTTTCGGGAGAAAAAGCGAGCCGTTGTATTCAAGGTTATTAGGAAGTTCAAATATTAGTAAGATTGAATGACCATATTTTGTGTTGATATTTTTTGTATGAAGGATTTTTTATTCATGTTGTTTCGCTAGTTCGTGAAGTTTGAAATATTTTAATGATGGTAAACGGTTAGTGCTTTTAAGGGCTTCAAGTTAGTGAAGATTTTTGTTTTTATATTCACTCATTTTTAAGTAAAAGAATTTAGTTGTGACATCTCTAATTTTAATTTTTGAAAATTTTGAAATTTGATTTTAGAAAATTTTAATTTTAATTTTTTAGCTTTTATTTTTATTTTAAAATTTTTGTTTGATTTGATCGAAAAAATGTAAAATCGAAAAATTGTAGAAATTGTAAAATTGTAAATTTTCAGAAATTGTAAAAATCGAAAATTGAAAAAATCTAGAAATTGTAAAAAAAACGAGAAAATTGAAACATCTCTTAAAAATTTTGTGAAATATCCTGCGTTGCGGGATATGTCGCATATATAACTACTCACTTCACCACTTGGCTGGTTGAAATCCTTAGTAGAATCAGTAGAATCAAACAAAGGAGGACATTTTGCAATCTCAGTATTCATGTAATGGAAATATGCAGATTGTTTTTCTTGCGCCGGCGTGTGTGCCTCGATGCAGATGGCGAAGACATGAGATCAAAAGATGACCCTTATCTTAGAGTCACACAAGAACACGGCGATTAGTGAACAGAAGACTTCACAAGGTCACTTCGATGCATTGCAACTAGCATTCGGTAAGACACCTGATTGCGGCAACGTTGTCGCGTCATTGTTTGAGTTCTGTGATCTGATTGGTCGATCAGGAATGAGGAAACTTGCACGGCAGAGAGCTCTAATCATCGCTTCAACGATTGTATAGCATAACTGACGAGAAATCTTGCTTTGACAGAGAGTTTGTAAAAAAGACGTACCAGGTACGGCTTAGGGCCTTTCGCCAGGACGTACCAGGTACGGCTTAGGCGTCAAAGGGTTAATGTACATTGAACGGAAGTTAGATTGGCTTCTAGTAAGAGACAATTGCTCAACGAAAACTATAATGCAGATTACATTTTCTACTTGCTAAACGGATATAAAAAGACGAAAATTTACAAATTATGAAATAAATTATACGACATATCTGCAGAATTTTGTGTTTGATTCAACAATAAAAAAAGTTCTTCACGGTTTTTTTCGTTTTCGCCTGAAGCGTAGATATGATTCAATGATTTCGTCGTTTGTTTAAAAAAACGACACATTTTCAGAGGAATATGAAATAAATGTAGATCGCAGGTAAAGTCGATGGAATTTTCGTAAGAAGACACAGTAACTTCAAGAATACCCCAGATTCTGACAACAGATGCCTCGAGAACCTCGCTACAATGTCAATGCTTGTCTTTTAAGTATTGTCAGTTGAACATGGTGTAAAATAGAGATGTGTGTAGAGAGATGATGACTCTTAGATGTGAAGTCATGAGATTTATTTCTTCACTACCCATCAAATGGAAATAGTAATGGTGTTAGTTACATTTGAAGAATCATCAGAGCAAAATGTTCTATAGTAAGGCAGGCAGTGGATTGACTTCGTAGTAGAGTCACATCCATGTCACTATATGTAAAGTTTGAAATCATGTTAGAATCATTTCAGTATTTGTAACGTTAGAGATAATAGGTTTAACAAGCTCATAGCACGTTAGAGAGTTGACTGTACTAAGATCTAAGGATGTGATGGTCACATTGGAATTCAAGTGATTGAATGTCATCTTAATGAAGATAGAAATGTGTTTGTGGTTGCATGTGGTGCAAGTTTGGCTTCCCTTCATTCCATTTCATCATTTAACCTTCCCCTCTGCATTCCATATCCGAGGATATGTGGCGGGTTTGGGACCGCTTTAGCTGCATTAGAAGGAAGTTCTTATAAGAACTCATGATGCATTCACGAGGAAAGGTATAGAAAGAGTGTGCTGTATGTTTGCATGATGATTTTATGAACTAAAGAACGCCCATCACTCACTCCGTCACTGATTCACTGTCCTTCCTCTTTACTGTCACTCATTCCTTCTTCGTCACGTTCTTCTTCACTCGGAGATTCCTCCGGATCCATCATCGGGGATTCGGAAGGAGGTACAACGTTAGATTCGTCGAATAAGGAATAGTATTTCATAAACTGAAATGCCATATCCTTACACTCGTCGGAGAGAAAAGTTTCGCCCATATCAGTAATTTTATATTGGGTAACTTGTGCAATCGGCTTGCCAGACATGATGATTTTATGAACTAAAGAACGCCCATCACTCACTCCGTCACTGATTCACTGTCCTTCCTCTTTACTGTCACTCATTCCTTCTTCGTCACGTTCCTCTTCACTCGGAGATTCCTCCGGATCCATCATCGGGGATTCGGAAAGAGGTACAACGTTAGATTCGTCGAATAAGGAATAGTATTTCATAAACTGAAATGCCATATCCTTACACTCGTCGGAGAGAAAAGTTTCGCCCATATCAGTAATTCTATATTGGGTAACTTGTGCAATCGGCTTGCCAGACATGATGATTTTATGAACTAAAGAACGCCCATCACTCACTCCGTCACTGATTCACTGTCCTTCCTCTTTACTGTCACTCATTCCTTCTTCGTCACGTTCCTCTTCACTCGGAGATTCCTCCGGATCCATCATCGGGGATTCGGAAGGAGGTACAACGTTAGATTCGTCGAATAAGGAATAGTATTTCATAAACTGAAATGCCATATCCTTACACTCGTCGGAGAGAAAAGTTTCGCCCATATCAGTAATTCTATATGGATTAACTTGTGCAATCGGCTTGCAGGACATGATGATTTGTGAAATAAAGGATGCACAGCCTTTTAAAAGTCAGATCATGCAATCATATTACTCTAAACTTACGGTCAATGTCTTACTAAGGTCGGTAACAAGTATTTCATTTGTCTTGTTGTTGTTTATCGCAGGGAGATTTATTTGGAGATTTGTGGTTTCATGTATTTCTTGTTCACCAATATATTCACAGATATTTCTATTATTAAGTTGGTTCGTCTGGGTTGTCATATTTGTATTGTTTGTTTTGTTCGTCTGTGTCGTCATGCACGTATTTGTGGAAATATATCGTAAAAATCTTTCTTCTTCTTTAGTTCAATAAGTTTTTCGAATCTTCTTTGTAAAATGTTTCCATGTATCTCTTTGCCATTCGTATATACTCCTTTCATTGCAGTTATTATGCATTCATATTCTGTAGAGTCTGCCATTCTAAAAAGTTTGTCTTTGTGATATTGTTCCGCTCTTTGAGCAATTGTTTTTTCTCTATATAAATGTCTCAATAATTTGTTGCTGATTTGTTTTCTCATATTCTCTTTGTAGTTTGAATATCGTGGGTGAGACATGAAATTCGGAAATCGCATGTTGTAAATTGTTTTAGGAAAAATGTTGTTTTCTCGGCAATTCTTACAGAAGGTTATTTGCTCTTCTAGTCTTCCAATTTTTTCAGATATTTGTAAACTTGTGCGAGCAGCGGAAAAGTGCACTTGGCTCAATATTTTATCAATACTTTATCACCGATATTAGCAATTCTATTCATGGACAACATAGAAAAGAGAGCTTTACAAAGTATCAACAATATATGGATATTTAAACGATATGTTGATGACTGTTTCCTATTAACAGAAAACAAAGAGAAAGCAATTGAATTCCATACACAAAATCCAAACATTCAATTCGAAATTGAACTACCAAATGATAACAATACTTTGAGTCTTTTAAACTTTACAATTACGATGAACTCCAATGAACCAGTCTTTAACTTCTACAAGAAAACAGCCAAAAAAGATATTTTCATTAACTTCAAGTCCAATATATCTACATCCACTAAGCTGGCAGTTATCCATAATGAACGAAACAGAATTGAAGAACGATGCTCGAACAAATCCATAGCCGAAAGTCATCTACAAAATTTCGATGAAGTGTTACTATTGAACGATTATCCAGAAAAATTCATTCAAACTTCGAAAAAACGACGACGAAATAAGAAAAATGAAAAATAAACATGAATAAGAAGAAATGTTATCTGAAATTACCATTCATTTCGGATCGAATGAACCAGAATATAAAGAGAATATTCCAACAAGAACAACTGAATGTAGGACTTGCACAACGTTCAAAAACTCTGAGGAAATGTATTACAAAAGAAAATCACAACCAACAAAACATGTCAACTCAATAATTGTCCCATAAACAACAACGAACTTTGTTTCAGACAAAATGTGATTTATAAAATAACTTGTTCGAAATGTCAAAAATTTTATATTGGAGTACCATCAGACTACTGCATACCAGAATTAAAGAGCACGTTACTCAAAAAGCATCATCAGTACATAAACATTTGAAATTATGCGACAGTAACCACATAACAACAGAAGTAATAACACAAGAACACGACAATACTAACATCAGACTACGTGAAGCAGTGTGGATCAACAAGCTACAACCGAAAATTAACTCGAGAGAAGAACGTGAACAATATAAACATTTCCTTTTTATATGAATTATTAGATAACATTCTCTATACTTATACCTCCAATAATAATTTTTACATCTATGTAATTATTACATCTATGCACTTCATATACTATCAATACTTCTATGGATTTTATTTACTTACTAAAACCTTGATATCTTACTAACAATATTTTTCAAAATCGTTTGATATTTGTAAACATAAAATCCTTTTATCCCCTGACGCGGCCTGTGTAGGCAAAAATTTGGGAAATAAAATAATAATAACAGCATCGGCTACTTTCGATTCATTTTCCTCTGCAAGTCTGTCAACACCTAGCAGTCAAGTGAACAATGAAAATTACCTTGCTATGCTATTCGATAAATGTGACTCACAACTTATCGTTAGCGTCACAAGACAGTCACTTTTACAAGAAGAGGAAAATTCGATTGGCAACCGACATTACTGCAGAGGTTCATCAGAAAATAGAGAGGAAAGTCAAATCAGGAGAGTCTATTGTGTTTGACCTGGTTTAACGATCACATGGGTTGAAATTTACTTCATAACTGATATTCCAGTGCATCAGAAAACCGATCTGAGTTATTCCGGCAGCCATAAATCTTTGATGATAAACTAATTTAACATATGTGGGCTACGCCCAGAAGCTGGAAATGCTGCATGCAGTTAATGTGGGCACGGCCCACATGCCGTCCGGAAAGGATTATTCTTTAAAAATGAGCGAAGTGAATTCTTTGAATTTTAATAACTTAAGAATTTCAAATCTAGATTTATTGAATTATCTGTTAAACTTTCATTTCGGAGGTGATATACAAAAAGCATGAGAATACTTTCCTGGTTGTATTTGAGCAAGATATAAAGGTGAAAAACATCTTCCTGGCCATTCATATACCGGTCCAGGAACTCGATTATACATAAGATTAGGTGAGAATGATAATCCAAAACCAGGTGAAGAGCCTAAAAATAGAATAGATGCAGCAGCTTATAGACACGATGTAGCTTATCGAAATTATTACCTAAGTTCTCGACATGAAGCAGATAAGAAAATGATTCAGGAATTAGATAGTATTCAGAATCCTTCCTTTAGAGAAAGAATTGAAAGAATGTTTGTTAAGCTTTACAAGCAAAAATGCTTTTTGGTCAGGGTTTGGATGAAACTCATAACACTGAAACCTACGCGTCCGAAATTCATAAGGAATATAGAAAACCAAAATATCTATTGAAAGTAAAAGTATTTAATAAAGATGATATTTGGAGTGCTGATCTTATTCATATACCGAATGAAAGAGGCTTTAAGTATGCATTAACCGTTATCGATTTATATACTAGATATGCTTGGGTGAAACCATTAAAAAATGAAAGTGGTTTAGCAGTTAAATATGCGTTTGAAGAAATCTTTACGGAAAGTAATAGAAAACCAAGGAAACTATTCGTTCATAAAGGATCTGAATTTTATAATAGAAATGTTAAACCACTATTTGAAACCGTTTATTCCACTGAAAATGCTGGAGAAGCCGTAGTAATAGAAAAGTTATTCTATTACTAAAGTAATTATAAGTAATAGAAATATTATTCTTACACAAGGATAATAAATGATTTGCGTGTTTTCCAATAAAAATTTTACATGTGACACTCAAAAGATGGCTTTGGTTTTCGTAATATAAGTGTTGTTTCAAAGAATTCACTGATGTTGAAATGTCCCCCGCCGGTCCTTTAAAATATTCCAATGAATCGATGAATGTATGACGCGGAACAGCACTTTCTTTCAACTGTTTTGTAAATTTTTTGTAAAAAGGAAGTGCTGCTACCTTCTTTGCTTTGGCTGCGATTTTCTGTTGTTCTTTGTATGCTTTTCGAGCAGAACGTATAACGTCAGGATTTAAGAGTAGAGGTGCTTTCTTCACTTGCTAGTCTATATATGAAAAGTATTCAGAATGATTCTCCGATGGAATGAACGACTCCGCAATATTTTTGAAGAACTGCGGAAGTACCGTTGCTATGTTAGCTTGTTGTTCAACGACTGCTTGACTCATGATTGACGGAGAATTTAGTTTAAATCACTATGTTCAAAATATGAGAATAACGTAATTAAAGATAGTGGAACGATGAGAGGAAGCAGATGATAAGTGTTGATTGAAATAGTATCACAGCAATCTGAGTACACGATACAATGACAGAGAGAAATGAAACAGTACAGCTGGTAGTTGTTTTGACGTCATGTGAGTGTGCTGTCGGCTTACAAGAATTAAAACAACTGGCCTAACGTTCAATTAAAATCTGATTGTTTCACAGAGCAGTAGCAACGGGTGCTCCAATAAAAATGCTCCAATACCTTGTGTCTTTTTCTTAATATATTATAATGATCTAGTCTAAGTAATAGTTGCGCTTCCTTATCTTTCATATATATTTTATTCTATCTTTGTGCTTTGCTTTGTCTATTTCATATGATAATGAAGGAGCTGATGGTTTTTTGGGTTTTCATTTTCATCTTCCATATTTTAAATGAATATTTTTGTATGTGCTGTCCTATTATATTGTTGAAAAAGTAGCGATCTTAGGGGTCAAAATATCTTTAATTTCTGAAAATATAGGTACTTTAAGCTTTAAAATCAGGTATTTGATTTTTTAGGGATATTAACAGGTTTTTTATGGGGTTATTAAAAGTTTTTTAGGGGTATTGAAAATGCTTGATTTTTTTAAAGTGCTTGTCCTGGGGGTGTCAAAGTCTCATTACTTACATATGCACAAACGGCAGACAGTCTGGGCGGGGCGCCGAAATCACGCCGACAGACTTGAGTGTTGTCCGTTAACCGGTCTGAAATCTCCCCATGAGCACGGATAGGGCCCACAATTATCACTGGGAGACGCGGGAGCAAGTCTGTTATTGTTTTTGTCATGGGCACCAGCCAGTCAAACGGGGGCCGGCAACCGACTGGCAAAATAAGGGCGGCGCCGACACAGTAAAAGCAGTTTGCACTGCTTGGTCGGACAGCCCTAAGGTGTTCGGTCAGCCCGACGGAGGAGCGCGATTAGAGATGGGGAAGCCGGATGGCGAGTCCTTGGGACTGGACGTTGGGTAGGTGCGCCCCAAACAGCAACACTTTGGATGGGTTCATTTCTGCTCTCGGCCAATATCGGCAAGGGCCAATCCTTGAGATGTTATGTTGGATGACCTCCACCATTTTGTCCGTCACAACCGGCCAACGACGGCGTCGTCCACCCCGAGAACGGTAGGGCATAAAAGCAGCTGCCCTAAGGATCTGTGACCTCTGGACGCCACCCACTCCTTGGAGGAAGAAGCGTCTCGTCTTGGCGATGGCCTGCCGTCGTGTCTCAAGGCGGATTCACATTGATGCCGCTCACCGCAACGGCACGTCGTTTAACCCATTTTTATGACGTCACTCTTTCCTGTTGTCAATGGAGTTACCGCCGCGTTGAACGGTTTGCCCCTCCAATGTTTACATTAAGCATAAGCGATGACTGATGTCACTGATCTTTAGGGAAAATATCGTAGTTCGATATCACCGCTTTGTTAGTCGCTGGCGGTTAGCAATTCATTCTACTTCTCAGCGGCAATGGAGGGTGAAGTGACAACTGAAAATATCATAGAAGCGGTCAGAGGCTACGATCATTTGTACAACGTGAAGTCGGAACATTATAAAGATTCTTTCTTAAAAGAAAACAATTGGAAATCGATAGCCGAATCCTTGCATTTGGATATCAAAGAAGTGAAACGCAGATGGAAGAACTTGCGAGATATGTATAAAAGAAGGTGAAAGAGCAAGACAAACAAGGTCGTAGTGGTTCTGGTGCCTCGAAACTCGAGAAGTGGCCATACTTCCAACAATTGAGTTTTTTAAAAGATCAAATTCGCACAAGAACAACGTTTTGCTCCCTTTCGAATACCATGGTATCCGAGTGTGAAAACGAGGAATCTGACGACAACGGATATGACGTTGAAAGTGAAAACGCAAATACAGCAATGAATAAGAAAAGGAGGAAAGACAATAAAAAAAGCATGTCGCCTATTGACGCAGCTATATTGAAGGAAAGTCAAAATAACCAAGGGAAAGATGTGCATGAAGCGTTCGGCCAATACACAGCCGCAGAAATGTCACCCCCGCGGCAATTATACACCAGAAAAGCAATTTTCGACGTATTGATGACGGTTGCAGAGCGCAGAAGTGACAGTTGAATTGGAATTTGTTTGTAAAGCAATAAACTGATTTTGTGTAATACATGTATATAGAAATTTTCATGTTTTAAAGAAGAAAATAAACTGGAAAATAGACTGGGCCTAGAAAACAAACATTTAATATAAATTATTATATAGTATGATTAATTGTATGCATTTACTTCAGATACTGTTCGGTGTACAACCTCGCATGACACGATATCTCTGCCAAGGTACACTCCCATTGTCACTCGTGAAGTAGGAAGCAAATTTCTGCCGCACAGTAACTGCAGCTTCACTGTATCGATTGTGGGTTGATTTTATTGGCTTCATACTTGTATCTAATTTAGTAATATTTCTCCAATCCCCGTCACATGTCGAACCATCATTGTTCTCAGTGTCCACAAGATATGGTGGGCAATATTGAGTTTTCATTGTATTAGTCATGTCAGTCTTTTTCAAGAAGTTATGTAAGACACATGCTGCCTTAATAATATTCACGGCATTTTCAGGAGAAATTATGGGACGACGGAATATGCGCCATCTTGATGTCAAGATCCCAAACGTATTTTCGACGACACGCCGTGCTCTTGATAATCTATAGTTAAAAACACACTTTTCAAACTCAAGGTTGGAACCGGGGAAAGGACGCATCATGTAACACTTTAGTAGGACCGCTGCATCCCCTACCATAAGGAGTTAAAAACATTGATTTTCGGCAAAACAGAATCAACTGGCAGACCAAACTGTCTGCTTCCAATTCCTGATATATTTCGGAATTCTTTAGAACACCACCATCACTTATTCGACCAGGTGCTCCTACATCAATTACTGAGAAACAATAATTAGCATGAGCAATGGCCAACAAAACTAAATGTCTTTTTGTAATTAAAGTATTCACTTCCACTTAATTTCAGCGATTGTATCAAGCAATGTTTACCATCTATCGCTCCAACACACAAAGGAAAATTCCACATTTCTTTGAAATCACGAGAATTTTTTAAAAAACCTTCTGTTCTACCCCGAATTCCTCAACAATTGTCGGGGGCATGGGAGTCCATTCCGTAGGATGCAGCGGTGTGGGAATAGAGGTTGTTGTTGCGTCATCGTTGATGTGCCTGACGCCGCAGCTCCAGATGTTGTCGCAGCTGCTGATGAAGCCGGTGAAGGAACCGGCGTCGGTGCAATTGCTGGTGTTGTCCGTGGATCCATGCTATACGAATGATTATAGTTGTCAAAAGAGAAATAATGTCTGTTCGTGAAACGTTACGACCACTGTGTATAGTCAGACGGATGAACATGATGATGAAACACTCACTCCTTTGCATTATATACGTTACTCATCTAACCCATGTCACGGGACCCGCCCTCTCACGGGACCCGCCGGCACCCGTCGCGCGAACCGTGCATTTTACTATGTAAAATGCACGCTTCGTTCGCGAATGGGGAACCGTGTATTCTGAGCCTACTCGTATTTATTCAATGATAGTTTCAGTTGTTCTAGTTCAACGCTTAAAAGTCGCGTGTTGTCGAATTTTACGGAATCTAGCCAATGCTTGGGTGGTGAAAAAACTGTAGCAATTGATTCATTTGATATTCCGTCCTTTTGTGGCAGTGGTTCGATAAAGATGAGAGTAGTATCCTTGGAAATAGTAACTGGAAGCGTCCCGGAATAAAGCAAAGTTTTTGGAAATTGACCATCTGGAATTATTTCCTGCTATGTCAAGCACTTTAATAGGATGATGACTAAATTTGGGTGGGAGTTCTGAGAGCGCGATTTGGATTGGCTGAGGATTAACAACTAATCCGTTCAAATATGAGATAGTTCTAGGCGGAATTATAATGGTCTGAGTAGCAATGACCTTGCCTGAGGCGTTTGTTGCCTGACCAATCCACATGGTTTTGTTTGCGATTGTTATTTTGTTTAGGGCCTAAGTGATATAAAGTTTCGTTTCTTATTCTGAACTTATCAAACTCACGGCGAACATGGGAATCATCTGTGGTTGATGGTGATTTTAAATCATTCTCTTGTCCTTTCAGTTTGTCACAGATTTCATGTAAGACTGTGTCTGATTTTTTGCAATTGGCGCACATTCGCTAAATCTGATACTGCGCGTATTTTTGTTGCAGACTGATTTTGCCGTATTTGTCTCTGGTTGACGAGATAGAGCATCTGCGTTGCTATTTTCTCTGACTGGCCGATACGTGATTATCACATCAAATTCTTGTAGGCGTAAGGACCATCTGATTAATCGTGAAGAGGGGTCTTTGTGTGCAAATAGCCATTGATGAGGTTCATGGTCTGTTTCTACAATGAATGGCTTTCCCCATAAATAGCATCTAAATTGTTGCACGCCATACATGTATACTATGGCCAAGGTTTCTGTTTCAACCGCAGAAAAATTTCACTTTTGCTCAGCGTTCTGCTTGTATATGCAACTGGGTGTTCGTCAGATTTTTCGCCTTGTGATAGAACGGCGCCGATAGCGGCATCGCTAGCGTCGGTTTGCAAAATAACATAACTTGCAAATATACATTAGAGACAAATACAAGCCCAGACCGGGCATATTTAAGCACATTTATAATATCAAATAGAAATAACTGGCACCAAATACCGTTACGACCAAAGTACTGGGAAATAGATAACTTAAATTGATAAAATACCATCTACAGGGTGAGTCAGAATAGTGGACCCGAAATTAATACCCAAAATAAAAGTCATCACAAGTTAGATATATTTTTATAAACTCGGGAAAAAATTTCAGGAATGTAAATGTCACTTGCATTTCACATTTCGAAGTGCTCCCCATTAACATCTATGGCTTTCTGAACGCGAACACGGAAATTATTCATACTTCTCCGAATCATATCTTGAGGTATTTGCTGCAGCTCTTCTGCGATCCTGTGGCCTAAGGCATGGACACTGGGATACAAAAAACCTGCAGTTGGATAGAGCTGTTGGCGTAAGTAGGCCCACAACCAGTAATCGCAGGGTGTTAGGTCGGAGACCTTGCGGGCCATTCAATGGGGCCTCTCCGACCTATCCACCTTCCATCCAAATTTTCGTTTAAGAATTGACGCACACGAAGAGAATAATGCGGAGGAGCTCCGTCTAGTTGAAACAATCGTGATCTTCCAATTCCATGCGAAAAATTTGGCAAAACCTTTTCCCGGAGCACTTCAAGATATCTCTCTCCTGTCATTGTTTGTCGAGAAATGTCAAAACCAATGACACCATAATATCCGATGCAGGCCCACACGGTAAGTGACGGCGTATGACCTGGGTTTTCACACAGGACTTGGGGATTGTGGGTTCCCCAGTAGTGGACGTTGTGTTTATTGACCGCACTGTTGAGATGAAATACGCATTCATCTGAGAAACACAACTTGCGCGAAAAGGCTGGATCGTCGTTGAACCTCTGGTGCATTATTTGTGCAAATTGTGATTGTGTTTCAATCACAATAACCATAACAATTTGTGCAAATTGTGATTTCAAGCAAATTGGTGATGGAGGAGATCGAGAGGGTAATGATGGTATTGATGATGTTGGTGATATTGGTACCATCATCTCTTCTTCCGATTGACACTACAATGGTAGATATTGGTACCATCATCTCATCTTCCGATTCTGACACTACAATGATAGATGATAATGGCGATGGTGTCCGTAGTTCATCCTCCTCCGATTCCGGTACTATAATGTTAGATGATCTTGCTATATGTACACAGTTTGTACAATTACACATACCCAAATCTACTTCTAGTTCACATATATGATCAATCACTTCAGGCGTTGTCGGAGTCACAGGTCTTGAGGGTGTTGATATTGTATCCACCAAGTCGGTAATTGGATATTGCTCCGTGTTCAACATTAACGGTGATTCCAATGGTATGTTAGATACTAAACTCCATACACCATCTAGTACTCTTTGCCAATTATTAACATCAGTGACGGGAATGTCTTCATCGTTGTGCTGCGACATGCTGAGATGATAATATAGTCCACTTCTCTCTCTCTTCATATATATACATCACATCCAATTAAGATGAGTCACTTGTCGGGTCCCGTTGAGCATGTTTATAATTTTTAGTACGTTCACACCACAATCCATCACGAAATAATATAGACTGACGCTGATGACTTATAATAGTCATTCGCCTCACCGTTGCACACACATTTTCACATTCTATAATAGTCTGTGCATTTCGTGTACGGTATGCACGCTCCCTGTACTGTTGTATAAGCTTGTCAATCTCCGATACTTCTTCACGATGTCGGGTCTGCATCACAGTCTTCTCATCCATCTTCTTCAAGTATACACTATCATTTCATTCATTGATATTATATATACCTTCAATGTAACTATTAACATGTCAATACACGGGTCCCGTCTCGGGTCCTGTCATGGGTCCCGTGATCATTTCCGTCATGGGTCCCGTGATCATTCCCGTCATGGGTCCCGTGATCATTCCCGTCATGGGTCCCGTGATCATTCCCGTCATGGGTCCCGTGCCACACTCATAATTTTACAAAATAAATCACAAGTATTCATCATCAGTGTTGTAAATATTCTCTTTCCAATAATTTCCTATATCAAGTGTGCATTTTACACGTTTAACACCCTTTTCTCTATATTTTTTCAATAATCCCCCTCATCAATTATATCTCTTCACAATGTGTATTTCCTACATCTTGGTTTTCACATTACTATCATTCCAATTATAATCTTCTCCCTCATCCTTTATCTCTTCACATTACTATCATTCCAATTATAATCTATCATAAGTCCCCCTCCTCACTATTTCCTACATATCGTTTTCACCCCTTATCTCTTCACAATACTATCATTCCAATTATAATCTATCATACGTCTCTCTCTTCATCAATATTTCCTACAACCCAGTTTGAACACATAAAATACAGACGTGTATGATGTAAATGTATTGAGCATGTAAAATACGAAAAACAAAAAACAAAATACACAAGATAGTTTATACACTAAAATGTTCATTCATCCATTCGTGACGTTGATGCCGTCGCTCCACCCATTGTCGATAAATCCACTGGCTCTGTCGCTTCAACCGGCTCAATTAACCGCCGTCTTCTTTTCTCCATCCATAAGCCTGTCTCTGGGTCAACATCTTCCTCAATCAAACGCGAGTGCTCCCTTGAAGCCGCAATTCGCTGCATCTCCGCTCGTACTTCCTGTTCCAACAGCTCCTGATGCTTGGTACGCATTTGTGCACTTATATCATTGTACCCCGGTAAATCGAGTTCACGGATTGTTCGTGTACGTGACAATGGAGGCACCATTGACGCTGTTAGTTGATCACCGATCCTCTTGCGTGTTGGAATCTCCATATCATTCATTACCCCAATTGGTACGATCTCCACCCACTGTCTATTCTTCAGATCCATCCTAAAGCGACGGGTAGGATGGGGAGGGACGGGCGTCACTTCGTGTTTGTACATAACAATGTACGCTTCCTTGAGTCGCCCCTCCACTTGTTGACCTGGGGCGCGCCGGACGACGGTACACGTGTCATGGAATGAGATAACCACGTCTCCCTCATACATGCTCATCCCTCGTGGATCCATATACACTGGCGCTTCTGGGATTGCCACAGATGTTACAATTGGCTCTTTCAATGTGGGCCACGTGTTGTAGTAGAAAGTCTCCACGACAGGGATACTCAAATAGTACCGCGCCCGACGCACCACCACACAATTGTCCGTATCTGATAATATACAGTCACCATCAAACATGGGGATGTCACGAAACAGGAACGACGGCTCACGTGTACCCACCAAATATTTTGGGTAACATATACGATTGAGGGCATCTTGGTACTCGCTTATCATCAGCCGATCCCGTCGCATCACCCAGACTGATTGTACTAATTGTGTTCCGTACGGTTGGAGCGCTTCGTAACACCACGATCCTTGGCATTGGGACAATTGTCGGGGGCATGGGAGTCCATTCCGTAGGATGCAGCGGTGTGGGAATAGAGGTTGTTGTTGCGTCATCGTTGATGTGCCTGACGCCGCAGCTCCAGATGTTGTCGCAGCTGCTGATGAAGCCGGTGAAGGAACCGGCGTCGGTGCAATTGCTGGTGTTGTCCGTGGATCCATGCTATACGAATGATTATAGTTGTCAAAAGAGAAATAATGTCTGTTCGTGAAACGTTACGACCACTGTGTATAGTCAGACGGATGAACATGATGATGAAACACTCACTCCTTTGCATTATATACGTTACTCATCTAACCCATGTCACGGGACCCGCCCTCTCACGGGACCCGCCGGCACCCGTCGCGCGAACCGTGCATTTTACTATGTAAAATGCACGCTTCGTTCGCGAATGGGGAACCGTGTATTCTGAGCCTACTCGTATTTATTCAATGATAGTTTCAGTTGTTCTAGTTCAACGCTTAAAAGTCGCGTGTTGTCGAATTTTACGGAATCTAGCCAATGCTTGGGTGGTGAAAAAACTGTAGCAATTGATTCATTTGATATTCCGTCCTTTTGTGGCAGTGGTTCGATAAAGATGAGAGTAGTATCCTTGGAAATAGTAACTGGAAGCGTCCCGGAATAAAGCAAAGTTTTTGGAAATTGACCATCTGGAATTATTTCCTGCTATGTCAAGCACTTTAAATAGGATGATGACTAAATTTGGGTGGGAGTTCTGAGAGCGCGATTTGGATTGGCTGAGGATTAACAACTAATCCGTTCAAATATGAGATAGTTCTAGGCGGAATTATAATGGTCCTGAGTAGCAATGACCTTGCCTGAGGCGTTTGTTGCCTGACCAATCCACATGGTTTTGTTTGCGATTGTTATTTTGTTTAGGGCCTAAGTGATATAAAGTTTCGTTTCTTATTCTGAACTTATCAAACTCACGGCGAACATGGGAATCATCTGTGGTTGATGGTGATTTTAAATCATTCTCTTGTCCTTTCAGTTTGTCACAGATTTCATGTAAGACTGTGTCTGATTTTTTGCAATTGGCGCACATTCGCTAAATCTGATACTGCGCGTATTTTTGTTGCAGACTGATTTTGCCGTATTTGTCTCTGGTTGACGAGATAGAGCATCTGCGTTGCTATTTTCTCTGACTGGCCGATACGTGATTATCACATCAAATTCTTGTAGGCGTAAGGACCATCTGATTAATCGTGAAGAGGGGTCTTTGTGTGCAAATAGCCATTGATGAGGTTCATGGTCTGTTTCCACAATGAATGGCTTTCCCCCTTCCCCATAAATAGCATCTAAATTGTTGCACGCCATACATGTATACTATGGCCAAGGTTTCTGTTTCAACCGCAGAAAAATTTCACTTTTGCTCAGCGTTCTGCTTGTATATGCAACTGGGTGTTCGTCAGATTTTTCGCCTTGTGATAGAACGGCGCCGATAGCGGCATCGCTAGCGTCGGTTTGCAAAATAACATAACTTGCAAATATACATTAGAGACAAATACAAGCCCAGACCGGGCATATTTAAGCACATTTATAATATCAAATAGAAATAACTGGCACCAAATACCGTTACGACCAAAGTACTGGGAAATAGATAACTTAAATTGATAAATACCATCTACAGGGTGAGTCAGAATAGTGGACCCGAAATTAATACCCAAAATAAAAGTCATCACAAGTTAGATATATTTTTATAAACTCGGGAAAAAATTTCAGGAATGTAAATGTCACTTGCATTTCACATTTCGAAGTGCTCCCCATTAACATCTATGGCTTTCTGAACGCGAACACGGAAATTATTCATACTTCTCGAATCATATCTTGAGGTAATTTGCTGCAGCTCTTCTGCGATCCTGTGGCCTAAGGCATGGACACTGGGATACAAAAAACCTGCAGTTGGATAGAGCTGTTGGCGTAAGTAGGCCCACAACCAGTAATCGCAGGGTGTTAGGTCGGGAGACCTTGCGGGCCATTCAATGGGGCCTCTCCGACCTATCCACCTTCCATCCAAATTTTCGTTTAAGAATTGACGCACACGAAGAGAATAATGCGGAGGAGCTCCGTCTAGTTGAAACAATCGTGATCTTCCAATTCCATGCGAAAAATTTGGCAAAACCTTTTCCCGGAGCACTTCAAGATATCTCTCTCCTGTCATTGTTTGTCGAGAAATGTCAAAACCAATGACACCATAATATCCGATGCAGGCCCACACGGTAAGTGACGGCGTATGACCTGGGTTTTCACACAGGACTTGGGGATTGTGGGTTCCCCAGTAGTGGACGTTGTGTTTATTGACCGCACTGTTGAGATGAAATACGCATTCATCTGAGAAACACAACTTGCGCGAAAAGGCTGGATCGTCGTTGAACCTCTGTGCATTATTTGTGCAAATTGTAACCGCCTATCAGCGTCGCCGTCATACAAAAGCTGACAATAGAGTGGTTTGAACGGGTGGAATTTTTCTTCTTTCAGGATTCTGACGACCGAAGACTGAGACGTACCAACCTCATCAGCAATACCTCTTGTCGATGCACGGGGATTCTCATTTACCAACGCCAAAACGTTCTCCTTGTTCTCTCCAACTGTTTCGGTGCTTCGGCGACCAGATCTGGACCTGTCATTCACACTTCCTGTCTCAAATAACCTTTTCTTCCACTTATGAATTGTGCTCCGTTCTGGCGCTTCTTTACCAAACTTATCCTCAAACAACCTGCGACTTTCTTCCGCGTTTTCATAAGTAATACACCAAGATACTAAATAAACCTTTTCTTCGATAGTGTAAGCCATCTCATAAATTCAAATCCAATAACTAAAACAAACAAATTATATCAAATAACTAAAACAAACAAATTACATCAAATAAATGATAATATAAATAATAATTAATTCAAACAATATAGCGTAACATAGAGTAATTTAGATAGAATAGAATAGAATAATGTTTTATGTTTTATAGAATATTGTTTAGATGTTGAAGCACGTTTATTCCTTGGCTTTATCTGCCGCAATCTCGATGGAAACTCGGGTCCACTATTCTGACTCACCCTGTACATTTCTTTCAGAAAACGTCAAATTATTCCTATGTCTGATGAGATAGGAGTGCTTGGATAATGGGATGAGTAATTTATTTGAGGGCAAAAAACACTGATGTCGACCTGAATATGTCACAAAATCATTGATATTTAGACGAAAATACCCATTTAGCAGCTTGAACAAGAATATCAGTTTATATCGAAGTCGTCTTGCTTCCAATGTTATCAAATTCAAATTGAACAATTCTGTTGATACCATTCAGGTTAGAGAAGAAATAGCAGAAACGTTTTTGTACTTTCTCAATTGCATCAATCAGATGTTTTTCTTTCGGGCACCATATGATGTTTCCAGATTCTAAGATGGACCTGACATACGAGTAAGCTTTGTACAGGATAAGCATCGATTGAATCGATTAAACGCGCCTGACCCTGGTCACGAGACTCATTCACGAGATTCGAATGACACCCAAGTAGACCCATTGTGCTGTCCGAGTCATATTAGGCTGTCTGCCTTTCCAGCCGTGACACTAGCGTCAACATTCCATATACCGGTATGTTGCCTTTTAATGAAATACATTAAAAACATGAGAAGCTAAGATTTGATATTTAAAATCTAAA
>CAJQUW010006195.1:0-129979 GCA_907163375.1 Prostheceraeus crozeri
TTACAAGCAGCTAAAACTTTATTTTTGATGTACACACTATGAAACTTTATTTATAACTGGTTAAACTTTTGGAAGTTTGATTTTTAACTTGTAAACTGTTGAAACTTTATTTTTATTTACAAATAGGTAAGAATGCTTAGTATAACTTGCAAAAACTAGTAAATCTTACGGATCTTATTTTACAAACCCAGTTATAAACTTTATTGCTAGCACACAAACTGGATTAGAACTTATTTCCAAGATATTAAAGGTATGACTTTATTTCAAGCGTATGAAGCTATTAAAAAAACTATATTTCCAAACGTGTACCACTATTTTTGGGACTTGTAAAACTTTTTTATTTTCCTAACATATAAAGGCTAGAGCTTTATTTTAACCTACCACACTATTGAAACTTTGTTTTTAATCTTTTAAAAACTACATCTTTCATTTACAATAGTAGAACGCCTGGTCAAATTGCAATCTAGTAAATCTCTACGATCTTATAACATTCATATTAGGCTTATGGTTAGATGAATTGTGCTGTTCACTTTTAAAATTTACGATGCTTTAACAACTTCTGATTCAGGGATAGCAACTCGACTGCGATCCATTCAACATGTGTGAGAGCTTGTTTACACTACGGAAGAGAGAAGTGTATTATGTTGCGTTTTGTCGCGTGAGTGTCCTCCCATTCATTCCATTTCATCATTCGTCTCATTGATAGTGACAAGTAGAATCGTGGTTCATTCTGAAAGTATGCAATGGAGAGTTTATCAGGTAGCCTTCGACAGCTGGCTAAATGTCGCTCTGGCGCGAATGCATACTGCGTCGAGACAGAGGCAATCACTTGCAAACATGACGCAGAGAGGTTTAACAAGATTGACCATTGCCGAATTCCCTTGCGGTATACATAGCTACGGGTTTCACCGCCGCCCTTTACAGGAACGCCCGTCGAAAGGAAGTATTACACCGAACTTCTCCTTACTGCTCTCGTTGAGTGTTCTTGATCTGTAGTAGAGACTTGTTAGCAAGTAAGCTGACGTTTTCGCAATGGAGAATTTATAAGCCACCATGACAAGATTAGCTTAAGTCTCGACGGATTGCGTTCAAGGTGCTAAGTTGAGAAAAGAGACCGCAACGACCCGGTGTTGTAGAGTCGAGATTACCGAAGTTCCCTCCCTGGTGCACCCCATCACTTACGATCTTATCCGCTGTCCGGAAGGAACACCCTGTCACTGGAATATTAAGCGAAACTCTCCGTTACCATGCCACATCATGACAGTTCGTAAAGGCAAATGTTTAGTTGAAGGTCACCTCACTGGGTTTTATATGATTTTCTACCCTGGAATGGTCGAGATGCTCGCCCCAATCAGAAAGAAGGCTTGCTCAACTATCCTCCATAATGCCTTCATTCACCTTACCATTCGCTTACTTCTACAAGAATGTCTTAAAATAAAGCGTCGCTTCGATCAACTTTACGCACTGGCACAACTAAAAAGCCGTTTTGGAGTTATTGTAAGTAAACCATTTCTTTTCTGAGCCGAAAAAGGGAATAATCTATGATTTTAAATTCATGTAGTAGACATGACTTGAGGAAGACAATGTTAGCTGTATGAATCTGTTTACAGGCATTAATCAGAGGGGATCTCATCCAAACTCCAAGGCTCGGCCACAAAATCCAACTCCCGCGGATCAGAGCATGGCGTCATATCACTGTGTAGGTATCCGGACCCTGATTTTGACATGAAAACCAGTGGATTGTTTACAAAGGTTGTAAATTCCAAAGCGGAATCTTGCTCCCACAATTTTATAAATGTCTTAGTTGAATTCAGGCAGGGACGAAATCCCCGAAAACAATCATCAAAAATAAACAAATTTAAATTTTTTGCATTTTGCACTACTTATAAAAATTTTATAAGTAGTCTATAAATATAGCTGCTGATCAAGAGCAATCACATGTTCATTTAAATCATAGTCATAATGACTTGTAGAAAGGCAAAGTTACAAGCCTTTAAAAGTTTTTGAGTCTTTTATGGCTGGAGACCGAAGGCCATCTCCTGGCTAACCTATAGTCTGAACTTATCTGATATCAGGCAATGAAATTTTCTAAGTCGGTTTCTTAGAAACCGGAATTTGGAATGTCGAAGCTATCATCGGAGCTCCGAGAGACGACCTACCTTGACAATCGCTTCCTCTTAATGAAAAAGTCTCTTGTCGGTTTCCCGCTTATATAGTGTGTAGCGATCAGCTGATGACGTAATTACCCATATCCAAATCTTTAATCCGTCTTTATCTCCGGTTTAGTGCTCGATGGAGCTGGAAATTCAAGATTAACATGTTAGAATTTGATGCTGGAATCCGAATCTGCCCTCCATTTTCAATCCGATGCTTCGTTTTGGCTTACAGGCCCCACAGCCATCGCAAAAATTTCTAACTCGTTTTTTTCGGAAAAATGAAGAAAAATTTTTTTCTCTCCGATTGCTTTCAATTTTCACCCTATACAGCCGTGTGGCAACTGGATTAGCATAAAAATAACATAATTGCCATATACATTGGTTTTTACGTAATAGTGAACTTAGGATTTCTGAATTGCTTCAACTGTATTGTTGGGAAACAGATCAGATAACAAGAAATTTCAATGAGCGGAAGACACATTTAAAATGATTACTGGTCAATACCGTGTATGTCCTCCATTTGCTGCGAAAAAAAAGTAAGGAAAAACAACCACTGCTGCTACTGGACGCCATTGAGTCAATCAAGCGACGGCAATCAAATCTGACGTGATTTCTTGAAACCATACCCCAATGTTCAACTTCTCATAAGATCTTGGCTTATTGGTTGGCTGATCGTTGTTCTGCCACACCCGCCTCATAAGAGTCGTCAGCATGTTTAATCGGGTTCTGATATCTGGTGAATTGCCAGGCCAAACCCTCAAGTAGTACGAAAAAGTCCTGTTCATGGAACCACTGGTCCCCACGCGTGCAGTGGTGGCATGGCGCGCCATCTTGTTGGAGATCGTGCAATTCCGTTAAGTTCATCATTACTGGAAGTTTCTCCTGAAGGATTGTCAGATATTTGGCGGCATTTAATGGTGGTTTTCGGCGGTTGCTATCCACATATGCTCTTCCGTTCGCCGTGATAGAGGCCTATCATGTACTTATGTGGAATTTAACTGTGCAACTGTGTGCTTCTACATCGTATCTTTTACAGGAGGGACGACGAACGCTGTTTTTGATAATTACAAAACTGGCCTTACCGTGCGTTCATCAGAAAACATACCTTGTGCCAGTCTTCAGGGGACCAATGACCGTATCGCCGACAGAATTCTATCCGATCACCTTTGTCTTTTCACTGTCAGCTTCGGCTTGAGGAAGCTGGTTTATACGATTTTAGGTCTAAATTTTCAGTTGATACACGGCGCGAATGTTCTGAAACTCACAAGGATGCTCGTTGGGGAAAATTCATGACGAATAAGCAGAGATGTTTAAGTGAGGTTCGGCAATCACACGTCGACGATCCAAGGGGTCCCGGTCAGTGGCGGCTGTGGTTATCCGCTTTCGAGGAGGCCTTTCTTGGCACCGAATGACTTCGTTTCTTGGTAGCGCTTGAGACAACGTTTTGACCGTGGACTGATTTTTAATAATTCAATCTGGTCATAATCTGCCGCTTGTGTGAGTCTTCGATCATGAAGTACAACATTTGACGCAACTTTAGTCGCCGGGATATCTTGGATTTACCCATTTAGACGGTAAAAGTTCTGGCTGCAGACACGCAACCACACGCTTTGTCACTTGGATCAAATTAAAATGAATGCAGTATTCGGAATTACGCCTTTTTTCATTGGTTCAGGAATTTTCAGTCGTTTGAGCAATCAGAAATTGAGCTGTTAAGTCATTCAGAGCAATCTAAATAAGTAATTGACATGTTAAAACCTAAATCTACTATAATTTGTAGCTTGTGTTAATCTCAGTGGCACGGATGTAGATGCGAATTGTACGCTGATTCCAAATCTGACAAGCGTTTTGCTCTCGATGCTTCGTTTTGAGGGCTACAAGCCAATAACGTCCATAATTCTAACACAGTCGTTTTTCGCACCAGTCTCCCAACGATCTTAAATGGCGTCGTCTGTAGACATCGAAAACGCAAGACAGATAATGAACAAAACCGTTTCTTTTCACTGAATTTGTCCCTGTTCACTTCTTAGACTTTGTCAAAACGAGCTACTTACACGACTTTCTAACGACTATCTCTAGAACACAAAGTTGGAAGATCGGTGCCCGAGGGGGAGCACCGTCAGCGAAAATTTTTATCTCTTCCGATTCCTTTCAAACTCTCCCATACCGATGCAGAATTTGGACGGCCCGATCACGAACTTCTGAATGTCCGTTTCACTCTACCGTGCCTCCACCCGCGCACCCTCAAAACAAACAATCATCACTCTCACTCCACCACCAGTCCAACCTGGATCGGTCGGCCAAGGTCAATACTAGCTCGGTCAGCAAAAGTCAACCTGGACGGTCGGGCCACGTCAAACTGGTCGGTCGGCACGAGAGTCAGCCTGGACGGTCGGACCCGTGTCAAACCTGGACCGGTCGACCTGACGTCAAACCTGGACGGTCGGCCAAGGACAACCTCTCACTCCAAAACCTGGGCGGCCGGCCAAAGGTGGCGCGCTTTTGTCTGATGGGTGGTGTGTTTGTATGGGAGCTAGCCATTTCGAGGCACGATGTGTTTGTATGGGACCCACCCCATTTCGAGGCACGCGTGTTTGTATTGGACCCACCCATTTCGGGGCGCGCATGTTTGTATTGGACCCACCCCATTTCGGGGCGCGCGTGTTTATTATGGACCTTTACTTACTACTAGCATCACCAATAGTTCTAAAATTGTCTCCGGCTGCAAAAAACCGCAATGCAACTAAAATCTGTTGACGGAGTGATAAGGCGTAGTTCCTTTCGGTTTGATGCCGTAGATACGGAGTGAATTCAGTGATAAGTTTTTCAATCATTGCATCATTCAAACGAAATCTGCACTCACTATCGATGCCAAAATAATGAAAATTGATGCGCGGCTTGAAGCGTCTGTGTCGTCGCGTTCCTGTTGTAATTCTCATACGATGATGAAAGTCATCCCAGTAGCCATTTATAATAGAATATAATGCTTACTAATTTAAATTATTAGTTAAAGTAGTCCTAAGGAGGACTGATGGCGTTCTCCAATCCGCAAGTGTACAAAGGCAATGCTACTGTAACCATTGGATTAATCAGTTCTTAAAAGAACTCAAGTAAGAAACTCAGTAAGAACAACTCAAGAAGAAACTCAAGTAAGAACTCAGTAAGAAA
Organism: Prostheceraeus crozeri; assembly: GCA_907163375.1. Lineage (NCBI taxonomy): Eukaryota > Metazoa > Platyhelminthes > Polycladida > Euryleptidae > Prostheceraeus > Prostheceraeus crozeri. Next base: position 5,325 of record CAJQUW010006195.1, read on the forward strand.
GTCATCATCACTTGAGCTCGAGGAATCCAACATACTGAATATTAGAACTGTTCATAAGTGACGTTGGACTAATGAAATTATTGAATCGAAATCGATGTTTAACTATGCTTTATGCAACGCATTCTATTGGATGCCGCTATTTTTGCTACTGAAGCTGACTAACGAGTATTGAAGTTCAATATTGTTTCAATAGTGTGCTATATGCAACAAAATTTATCAATTTGCTACTTAATTTCAATAATTCAATACTATTGAAAGCTTTATGCAACAGACCCCTGAAATGAAAGAGGAGGGATATCTCAATTTTTTGCGCACGCATAGAGCGGGTGGGTCGACATATGCGTGTGCAGTTGCGTGTAGGGGGAGGGTAGGTCCTCGAAAAGGTGACTTTTTTGTGTGCGCGTTCCAGGGATGGCCCCTAAGGCCCAAAGATACAACAGTTCGTACCTATAGGCCTGCCGGCCATAATGTGATCACTAATATCTCATTATGGATCATCAACCAAGTTTCCAATTCACACAAGATGGAAATGCCAGTTTGCTTGAGCTTCTGGAGGTATTAATGATTGTGAAATAGAACTATTTCCAATTGAATTATATATTATATTCATAGAATATGTTAGAACTATATTCCAATTTGAACTATAATGAACTATCATAATTCACTATTGCAATCAATTGATTGCCTTTGAAATGAAAAAAGCAAATCGATTTTAGTAAAAATGTAATTTCTCTTTCATCAAAATTGACAGTATTTATCCCACAAATACTTCATTCGCAGTTATATCCATAAACTATTTCATTCGTCATCACAATTCATAATGTCAATAGAAGTCATTTCAGATCATCTGAACATGCTCCTGAAAGTTCCACTTCAGCTCCATTGCTTTGGCGACGCAAAATAAATGCGAGTCATTAATTGTTTTCCATGTAGTTCAGATGTGCTCATAGGACGGCAAAGAATATACATGTAAATACATTTTTTGATATTGTCGTGTGAACAGATAGACTGATAAACCCCATTTAAAGGTCATGAAACACCAGACACAAGCTAACCAGTAATTTTCGCCGTACACTTCTAGACCTGAAAATTAAACACAATGAGTAAGGAGTCTTGTTACAGTACAAGCATTCGCACTTTTACAGCATACGTATTTTGTACGATGGAAAAGACCAAGCAGTAATACGCTGAATGACTCACTTACCAATCTAATCATCAGTGGTGTCATATCCGTGCCTGCGAGGCCTTCGCCGCATACCCAAAAATAATTATTTACGTTCATAAAACAAAGGTTCAAATAGTTTTAATTTTTTGTTTTTGAGAGCATCTTTACGTTTACACCTTTGCACACACTTTACAGTTTCAAGTCACTACTCTCAAATACGTTCCGAGCGCCAGTGCTCAGCTGTTAACTGCAGGGATCTTCAAGCAATCACACGATGCGCTGAGGATGTGTTCACAGCAAATCACGGAGATTTGTGTGTTTGTGTGATATGTGGAGCGTGTGCGCTTAGCTCGATCTTCTCCCGATAGAAACGAAGAAGCAAATATATTGCAGCAATGCAAGAAAAGATCTATTTATAAATTCTTAGATTCAGATAGAGAGAGACGCAAATTTTCCCTATTCGTGGCTTCGCCAAATTTTGGAGAAGATGATGACGCGTTGAATCGTCGTGTCTGCGTTCACCAATGGCTGAATGTCGGATCCACAGAATTCTAATTCTGTGGTTGGATCGGAAGATTAGAAGCCGCAGAAAGGAGATAGCGATGAAGGTTCCATAATTTGATGTGTGATTCAGTCAGAGATAATGATTCAAGGCATATTTGTGATAATATGTTTATGACAGCGATTTCAACAGTGGTTATTTTCTACACCGGCCAGTCGTCCGAGGGATTATGCAGAAAACTCTAGCTACCGTACACAAAGTTTATGGTATTGAAATAAAAACTAAACCACTCAAGGGATAGAATATGAGGAGCACAAAAACAATTTAGCAGCCCTAAATTTGAAACATGTAAGTGATTGATGGCTATACTAAACACAACAGAGTCTTGCGTTGGTGAGAGCTTCCTCGAGAGTGAATGTTCTCTATAGTAATCTCAACAAGGCGGTCAAGCATCATGTGAGAAATCAACATCACATTTTTATTGTCATTTGGCGCTTAAAATCTTGGGAAGACAAAAGTCGCGTTGACGAACAGTCAGCTTGCGATTGCATGCTTATGAGGCTGTTCAGAAAAAGAGGCTGTCAGGACTCTTAGTGAATCATAATTCAGATGCAGAATAGTCAACATTGGGTAGTCTATGGACTTCAGTGTACCTTTCATTTAAATATCAGTATCTATTTCTCGTATCATTTCATTCTGTAGTCATGGATGTCAGCATGATTTGAATGTTCATGTACTTGTACAAGTGCTTGAAAATTCACTGAAATTAAGATAGTGTCAAATTAATTATTTAATGCAGTTCATGGAAGATGTCGGGTAATATTGACAGAAAAAAACAGTTTTAGGGTTGTCACGGTTGTTTCTCTCAGTATTTATATGAATTATGACATCCAAATAATCCCTTGTAACTCGAATTTATTAATTCATCGGTTCAACATGAGATTCTAGGTGAAAGGTAAGATGTGTGACCTGTAATGATATTCGTATAATAGCGACACATTGCACGCGACATCGATAGTCCCCTAAAGGAGTGTCAGAAAATGCCAGATGCCACAAACTAAAAATGTTGCATGTTGTATGAAACGAAACTTTTCACATCTGTTGCCTCTTTCATAGTCTGAAAAGGCGGAATTCCATCGCTTTCCGTTGCGTTACATGCACGAAAAAAATGTGCAGAATTCCTCTTTGTCTTTGACGATGATGGATTCGTCTGTCTGGACTGTTTTCAGCAGTGAAATTTCGCCTTTTCAGACAACCAAGGAAGCAACAGATACGTAAGCTTCGGTTTCATACAATATATATATAACATCATTAGTTTACTATACGTGGTAAATTTTGACGCTTCTTTTTGGGACTGTCGATATTACTCAACAAAGTGTCGATATCATGCGAATATCGTTACAATTTACAGACCTTTCTTTTCACCTAGAATCATAAAATAGATCGATGAGCTAATTAATTCTATTAAGAAGAGATTTTTTGGATGTCATAGTTCATATCAAAACTAAGAAATACAGCCGTGAGACCCCGAAAACCATTTTACTGTCGATAATGCCCGATTTCAACATATGGAAAAAAATCACCGATTCATATCTTCAGTTCTGCACAAAACAACATGCAAAACATAAGGCGAGATTTGCTGAGATGTTGCCCAAATGAATTGGTTGTATATGGATGAAACGGTTTGATTCTCTTGATTTAGCGGCTCATACACTTTAAGCCGTAGAAAGATGCAAACACTTGAAATGAAAGCCTATCGTCGCATCCTGAAAATTTCCTGGACAGCCTTCAGGACGAATTTATCGGTGCCTCCAGAACTCAACATCCCAAACAACTGGCTGAGAAGCCACATTAATGACCAACAGCTACGCTATTTTGGACACACCTCGATGGAAAGAGCTGTTAGGGGATGTCGAAGACAAAGAAGACCAAGGACTCACTGGGGAGCAGCAGTGACGAACATTGGAATGAATATGACAACAGGATGTGTTGCAAACAATAGGATGGCTTGGCGAAAAATGATGAACTTTATTTCTGCATGACAGACACGTCGCTGTACAAACAGGTGATAAAGTCACAAAAGGGTCATCACAAGTGGGAAGCAAAAGGAGGATGAGAGAAGAATGCGAAAGATGAGCATGCAAAGATCACAATGGATATATTTGTCTCATTATGAAGTTCCTGACATTGGTACTGGCACACAAATTCCTCTCAAATTGCAATGACATTCTAGGGGCATTTAACTATCCAGATAGACTCATACAAAATATTAGTACACATATTCTATGCGTAAACTGCTTGAGGAAACCTAAATTTTAGTTGACTTTCTAGAATCAATTCATGCATATAGGATGCAGCCTACATGTACTTTTAATCAAGAAATGCTCTGCTTGCTATGCTTCTGTTGATCCACATTGAAAAAATAGCGATTAATTTGCCTTAAAATTGCATATCCCTCTACAAAAATATTAATTCAAACTATTATTTAAATCAATCATCTATCATTTATATTAAACAAAAATGATAAATATGGAATTATCGAATACTCAGCATTCAAAATAGATTATCGGTCAGCCAGGTGGCGACTTGATCAAGCAAATTCATGATTCGTGATAATCTGTTATTCATTCGGTGTTTCATTCTGGCGACACTATTTGCTACACAAGATGTCTTTTGTTGTTGATTCATATTTCGTTTCATTGTTTTCAATATTTTCCTTATAAGCCACATGCAATGAACTCATAATTTTTCAATTCAACATTTCGAAAATCGCTTTAGGCGCCTCATTTATGCTTTATCCTCAACCGCTTCTATTCTGGCGTCATGGGTCAATGATGACGCTCTCTGCATCACACGCTTTCCACATTCCATTTCTAGCGACATTGTTCTCCAACACGCCTTCGTGTGCTTAGTTGAGTTGAAACCAATATTTTCGACCAGATGATGATGAAAATGATGGGCCTGTAATTATTACGACCGAGTTGTGAGTATTTCCGTATATATATATATATATATATATATATATATATATATATACATAAAGTCGATCAGCTAATGATAACGAGTCAAAAGTTATTCCATACATCCAAACGTACAACCCAAATAACCCAAATAACCCCAATTTCTTCAAAGATGTGATTGTTCCGTATATCGAATTTAAAACTTACTCACACCTTTTGCCACAGTATAAACTCATTATCCATCTATCGACAACCCCCATCTCTTCTGTATATATATCAAAAATAAACGCACTATCATTTCAAGGCGTTTACTAATGTGGGAGACCAAATGTTTATGTTTAACTCATTACTTACCGGCAAGTCATCATTACAAAAGCAACAATAACAAAGAACATTTACACCATAATATGAACTGCAATTCAAGTGATCTTATTTACGTTTTGCAATTCAGGCTTCAGAGTTATACTGGGACTGACAGTACTTCCCTGAGAGCAAGAACTCGAGTTCCCAACCGACATCAAGTGAAAATGACAAATATCGAGTTTCCTCCTAATGTCAGTCATCATATTCATATCATGTGCTAAAGACATGGATCCTCCATTAAAACATCATTCCCGATATTGAAACTCCCCACCAAGTGTGATCGTTCATATAGAAGGGCAAAGAAAAGCTATGCATCAATATAATTAACCATCACTAAATCGTGTTGATATGTACATAGACATAATTAATTCTCTGCTTCTTCATTGCATTCTTTCATAATTTATTATTGTATCATTTCAGTGCATGATTTAACTTGATATAATTTTGTGAATGGCATGTAAAATATGATATTCTTCATTAAATGAAACGATGATGGCTAGTAGTCGTTGAATGCTGAAATCGTGTATACGTGAATGAATGGAATGAAGTATGAAATGACTAAGTTAGAATGGTGATATTACACGATGCTGCTGGCGTTTCGATATGGTTGTAGATGAACCGAATGGTGGATAAGAATTATTGATGCGTATTTTTCAATCCCTTGAAAAGCTTGGGTGACCAAGTGAAACCGTCGGCGATAGATTTGCAAGTTTTTTTTGATATTCGCGTGTCCTGCTTTCATTTATATATTATATATATATATATATATAATATATAATATATATAAGATTTATATATATATGCCAACATTGTCTTTTTTGTCGATAATTGAATGACGAGCAATAAACATAATCTTAAAAAAAATTCATCGATAATAATGGAAGTCTTGTCACTTTTGCAATTATCTATGTAGTCCACGACATCGTGATTGCCTATACACCTATCTCTTCAGATTTATGGTATCTTATGCTTCTAATTCTAATTCATATCTATCGTTTTGATATCAAATGATTGATTACATTCACAGATTCGTGCGATAGATATTGACATTTTACTGATATAAAATTAATATTTCACAATGTAACCATGTTAACCACAGTTACTTCAAACTGTCGGCCCGCGGTTCCTCGCGTCGCCCCGCTGCGGGTCGACGGTCGTCGCGGTCGCGTCGGCGCGCCGGCGGACGGTCGGGACGCCGGCGCGGTCCAGAGCGTCCGATCGGTCGCGGCCTCGATTACGCGTCGGGCGTTCGGACGCCGAGCCCCGGGGGCGTCTCGCGGACGGTCGGGTCGGGGCGTCGCGGCGCGTCGCGAGGATCGGGTTTCAACGGGTCGCGGGTCGGGGCGGTCCCCCCGGCGGCCGAGGTCGGTCGGCGGGGCGCTGGTCGCGCGACGGGACTGTCGGGACGGTCTCGTCGGGAGGTCGGCGCGTCGGACGTCGGCGGTCGGGTCGCGCTCGGCCGGGCGCCCGTCCGACCGCGGGCTAACGTCGGGCGCGGGAGGGTGACGCGCCGGGCGGGCGCGCGACGCTCCGGTTCCGCGCGAGCGCGCCGGGTCGGAATTCATTACTTCAACGGTCGTCGCGTCGCGCGGCCGCGACTGTCGGCCGGCGGGCGCTGTCTCGATCGAGCCCGTCGCCGTTGGGCGATCCCGGGGCGTCTTCGGCGAGACGCTGTCGCTCGTCCGGTCGCGCGGGCGGTCGCGGGGGCTAGGGTCGAGTCGGTCGCGGCGGGGTCGCGGGCCGCGCGTCGCGGTCGTCTTCCTCAGGCCGCGTACGTCTCGGTCCCGGCCCGCCCGTCCGCGACCTCGTCGCGGTCGTCGGCGTCGTCGCCGCGCGTCGCGGTCGGAGCGATCGGGTCGGTTCGCGACGGACGGCTCGCGGGTCGGTCGCCGCCGCTCGAACGCGGTCTCGGCAGACTCCGCGGCAGCGCGGTCGTCACTGTCGAAGAAATTAGAGGTCTTCTTTAAAAAACATGGCCATCGACCGAACATTACGAACTCCCATACAAACATTATTATATTGAATCATGCACCAATTGGATCATTATTACTTAACTTTGGGTCGCATTCAATTTGTTAAGATAAACGTGTACTGCAACGCCAAAAATATTTTAAAAGTGGGTCATTCAAGGATCTATTCTGCCCCGCTTTTTGTTTGTTTTGGAATACCTTGACCAACGAATCACCACAAGGAAATTCTAATGAAAAGTACGCTGATGACATCAAATTGGCCGTGCCTTCGATCACAATAAACAACCTTGACTCAACTATCGTCTCAGAATCTATTACAACTATGAATGTTTGGCCAAGAAAACGTTGACTCGTAAAGGCCTCCAAATGCAAATCAATGCATTTGTTTCAAACAATGATACGCATTATTATTGTAATGGAGAGAAACTTAGAAGTAATTGCTTCAAAGACTTGGATTACATCAGTCAGCCTTTCGCCTTTGGCAACATATATCACCATGACGTGAAAGCCAACGTTGCTTGGTATATGTAAAATCATTCAAAACCAGAAACAATGACATTCTTTGTACTATCTATAAAGCTAACTTCTTCTATCCTGGATTTGCAACATCATCGTCAACCGCACACCAAGGAATTAGAAACCATATTCAAGAGTACAAAAACGCTTCACTCGCTGTTTCCCAAGATTCACATCTTTCCTTATCAAAACTCTATCCAAACTTCACCTTCTGTCTCTTGCTACCACATTGAGATTAATCATCCCTAAACACATTTTAAATACTGACATTAGATTTCTCCATACCTTAATATAAAAGACATATTGTATACCACCTTAACCTCAATCCATCATTCTTCACTACGCATAATATCCACTCTTTTACTAATTATAAACTAGTTTAAAATAATTCGTATCCTATATTCATTACTCACAAAATCCTTTCCAAAATCATTAAAAATTAAATTATCACAATTAATTAACATCTCTTAATCTACAATATATTTATTCAATTATCATTACTATATGATATTTATATCTCCTTATCGACAACAATTCTAATCTCTCTCATTTATACTACTCAAGCTAATTATAAACTAATATATTTCGAATTACTACCCAATTTAAAAAACAAAATAAAATTTTTTCTATAAAGATATGACATCTTTCACTTTATTAAAACATTAACTAACGTTATAAATACATAAACTTCTACTAATCCTAATATATTAATAATCATCCATACACAATAATAAACTGTTTTCATTAAGATACCTAACACTACAATTCAAAACTTCAATTATTTAAATTCTCTATAAGATTACTTCAATATCACTGACTCATTTTCCTGTTTAAATTTGAACAATATTCTAACATCAACCCTCATGATTATTTTACCATTCACCAGAGAACAACGTGGAAATCCTTTCAAATTAACTCATGCCAGCATGCCATCTTAATTTTCGATTGAAGTTCTTTTCATAGGAATTATCAATTTTGGAATCAACTCACTGCCGAAATCAATTGCCTCAGGTGACTTATTTAAAGGAATTTAACATTCTTTCTTTACACCATCGGTCTATGTAATTAATCGAGTTACATTTATCGTGAACATTATGCAACTCAGCAAATTTGAATATTTTATGTTTACTGCCGAGTTGCCCCAACTTGGGGTTTGATATTTGTCACTATCCCATCTAATTCTCAGAAATCTGTATATTTTATGTATGTACATGACAAATATATCTATTATTATTATTATTATTATTATTATTATTATTATTATTATTTAAGCTTTAATGATTTTGAATGTGAAATAAAGAAATCATCAAGAGAACAGTAAGTTAACTGAAGTATTCAAAAAATAAGTGCTTTTAATACTACTTGAAAATAGAATTTATATACATTTCAATCACAAATACAGAAGTATTTCCTACTAGTCAGACTACCGTCAATCAAACTGCACTCTTTCAGAAATGAAACATGCATAATGACAGTTTCAATCGCTTGAATGATCGAAATCAAAAAAATTCTTAGTTTAATATTATGAAACGAGATATGTATGGTACGAGTACATAAAATCGTTCTGAAGCATCCATGCGAATGTGCAGATTAGTCACACACTCAGGCCTTCGTATTTAGGACTTAACACCTAACAGATTATATTGCACAATACATGAATTTATTACCTAATAATGACATAGTTAAAATAAGCTATACATACATTGCCAAGAGAATGTGAAAACATGTTAATCAACAGAATGGCAGGGCATTGAGCAATAACCAATAATAATAATAATATCGGAAAATCATTATTGGTATCAAAATCATCGTTACAAGTCATGATTATATAGTTGAATTGCTTTAGAGACAAAACATTTCAAAAACGAAGTATTAATCTGCCTGATGGTAATCCTTCTGGCATCAAGTAGTGTAAAGTGAGAGCAGGATTAATTATCCGGAGGAAAGTTTCGTTGCGGCTCTATCAAAACGATGGTCGAAGACCAGAAAATGGTTGCAGTCACAGCTTCTGTCTCCACAAATAATGAAATGGCACCTGTTCTGAATGCGTTCGATACTCCTCAATTCACCTTTGTTTACTCCGCAAAATGCAGGAGAGGTATATTTGATGAGACTCCGAATACAAGCGTATACAGCAACATCATCTGATGATTATTCGCATTAAATTTCAAAGATCGCAAAAGATATATACCAACTTTTGCAACTCTTTCGGAATGATCCGACCATGTGAGTCTATTGCTGACTATAACTTCAAGGTATTTCACCGAAGAAGGTTGAATTGGGGAATGTGTCAACTCTCCTGGATTGATACGTTTATTGATAATCATATGCATTGTTTTACTGACATTAAGAGTCACATCGTTGAGCATACACCAGTTCTGTACGCTTTCAATAGCTTTAGCTGCATCATCAAGTCCTGTTAATATGGAAACTACAGCAACGGTGTCATCTCCATACGAGTATTTGATTAAAGCATTGCTATTATGAGAGCACAGGCAATTGACATAAATCAAGAACAGCAAAGGTTCAATCAGAGATCCCTGTGGAACATCGTTTGAAATTTCCACAGGATTTCTGGAGACATCAAGAATGCGTATTTGCTGTTGTCTTTCTGACAAGAACGAACATAGCCATGAAATGAATCTCATAGGAATATTAGTTCCAATTACGTCATTATAACTTAAGAGTTTCTTCATGACCTTGTGATGGGAAATTATGTCGAAAGCTTTTGAAATATCAAAAAATATGATGCTCTCCTTTAACTTCGTCTACATCTAAAAGTCGGGTTGCTTCATCACATAAGTGGGCAATCGTGCAATTGGTTGAAAGACCGATCCGAAAATGAAATTGGTAATCGTTTATCAAGTTAAATTAACACTCGACCAATTGCGTTGCCGGAACAACTGCGCTGTGGAACAACTGCGTTGTCACCTTAATCAGGTAAGTGTCTGATTTGATTTACTACGCTGTCTGAAAGATATCAGTGCCAGTTGATTGCGGAAGCATTGACTTTTGACGAGTACTCACAATGCTGAACATGCAAATCCAGATTTTTGAGAATAGGAATTGAGCCCTTAATCCAAGGAAAATGCAGGTATCACAGATAGATGAGATATCTTTTAATGATCAAAATGAAAAGAATTAAAAGAGTCATCAAAGAATATCTCTTGATGACAAATCAAAAGAATTCGTCGAGTGACAGCGGAGAAAAACACTATTCCTGAAGGATGATAGCTCGAACCAACCGACAGCGACGACAGCTGAATTTGTAATAAAAATTAATGCAAAAATTCAAATAGAGCAGATATGAGATAAAAATCAAAGCCAAACTATATGCAGATAACATCAAAAATGAACTAAAAAGAATATAAACTATCACATCCAATGAAGATGCAATTAAGTACACGTATGCATGTACCTTCTATGATATGGCTATTTATGAAGCATCACATAATCAACTATTAGAATTCTAAATTCTTGGAGTCATGCTTCATCATGTCAGCTTTCTTATCGTGTTTTAGTTATTAACTTCTCATCTTCCCATACTATGAATTTTCATACCTTTGTACATTCATGCATTTAGTCCAGAAAAAGCCGAGACATATTTTGTGTCTTCATTGGGTCACAGTAATAATTTAGTTACATTTTTCTCTTTGATATGTTGAAGTTCTATCTCTTTTGAGGTATTCACTTATGAGTTACATAGTGACCTTACATAACATAACTAGGTGAAGACCTCTTTCTTGTTAATACATGTGAAATGAAGCGCAACAATACTTAGAACATTGCAAACAAATAATGAATGGTGTGCTATCTGCCGTTTCATTTCATTCAGCTATATGTAGCCGATACACTTCGTATACAGCTAACTGCTTAGACAGAGCTTCATGAATTCGCAAAAACAACATTCAATCTCTTTTGAAATTTCCTATAATAATAATAATAAACACAGTTAAAATTCACTATCACGAGAGTGCTTTATCTTGAATTTACTTCAATTACTTAATATCCAAAGATTTCTGAATGTGTTACGTGTTTGTTGAGGCCCTATCAGATGTATTAAAAACATAAAATCATTCCATTATACTCCCAAAGAGGATAAGTTTCATCGGCCCATTATTCTGACTTTTCAGACTATATTTCAAGAAATTTTAGGCAGCAGTGGTACAAAATCGACAAGTAGGAAGCAGGGGGCTGGAATAGATGTTTGAAGGTTGGAGCTTGAAAGATGATTTGGTTTGAAAGTAAGGAATACGTACAATAGTTCAGAAATAAAAGTCTCCTCTGGGCTATATTTTCATGTGTCTTTTACATTGAAGATTTATGTGAGCATGCTGAGCATATTATCAGGAAGTTAATGGATGAAGGTTTTACTAGGAGGTAATTAATAAAAAAATTTTTTTATGTGTATAAATCGATTTAATCCGATTCATCAATTTTTGATGTGATAGTTGGAGTGGTCCTTCTGTTTGATGTCTGTCATTTGAATATGATGGCAACATTATTGTTTAATCCGAAACACGAGATAATTAACTTGATGTTGTATTTTTTAATTTAATTATGCAGCATCTAAGAAACGACACCAGCACTACTACGGGTAACTTATAATCATTGCCATTCAATTACTATATCGCTACAGTCTCTTACCTTGATGACTGATGATACCCAATACAATGTAGACAAGAAGTCCGATGATACCTGCTGACATGCCCATGCAACCGACTATGTAGAAGTATCGAAGATAATGGGGCCAAATTCTCCACACATCTTGCAAGTATTGGATGTGCATGTACAAGCCAATTGCCGCAAAGACAGCTGAAATCGAAAGGTTTTGCAAGGTAATTAAACTATTATGTGCGTCAATGAGAACCGGTAAATATAATCAGGAAGACTACTGGATAATGCGCAATCATGACCTTACTTACAGTATATTTTATCATTCAATGTCTTTCATTTCACACTCTGAACCCCTCTGGTTTCTGTATCAAAGATTGATTAATTTCATCCCTTTCGTATGATTCAGAGCATTAGAAAATGTAAATTGATGCCATGAATCCAATCCCAATAGTGATCATGAAAAAAATTGCACGACCGTGCATAATATTCTCAATCAAACATAAAGAAGCTTCATAAATAATAAACGCAAAGCTATGCATGCACTCTCGATACCAGAAAACAGGAATATAGCTGACAAAGAATGAGATAAGATCGCGAAGTACCAATACCTGAAGATGGAAATGCAAAAGTTGTGGAAGATCAATGTGAAAGTCATCCCTGTAGTCATTGGAGCACTCGGTGCCCACACTCAGAATGTCGCAAAATATTTGAGAGAAGTATCCGGACTTCATCATGTGCCTCAATTACAGAAGGCTGCTCTGTTGGGCAGTGGCTATATCATCAGACGCACTCTTGATCTCCCTGAATCCTGGCAGGATTCCGAAATCCTGGGTTGCAGACCGACCGGCGTAAAAAGGTCGTGTACCAAAAAAAGAGCTGTACATTAACCCAATGTCCCATGCATGACCGGAGATTGTGCTTCAAAAAGAACATCATACTCGTATATAAAATCACATGCATGGAATGTCGATATTTTACATTGAAAGCTTAATAAACCACTACACATACAGGTTAAAGAGCACCTCAACATCAATCGCCCATTAGTACACAGACATCAATGTTCAAGATCTCCGTTTGTATTTATACAATTAATGACTTATGCTTTGATTAAATTCATCCAAAAGTCATTTCGTGTTAAAATTTAAATGCCCTCTCCTTCCAGTGCCTCAATTATCAATTCGTAACATTTCACGACATTTTTTCATGTGTATATATTTCATCGTATTATGTAAATGTAGAATATCATCTCCTTTATCATCCTACTGCATTTGTAGAAGTCATTGTCAAGTATCAGCTCATCCTCATGTTCTCTCTTTTGATAAATAAACGATTTGATATTTTGTTACTTTGCCATCTTTAACAATGCGATAATAAGTTATGCAATATCAAAGTTGATATAATTGGCCAGGAAAATGATAGTACAAATATCAGATTCCGTGAAGACGCTATACACACAATCACAAATCTAAGTTAATTTGTCGTGCTGAGAAGGAAAGCTACAAGCATTTCCTGCTTCACTAATGTATTTCGTAGGCCTCTTATCAGCAGCATCATTTTGAAATTTGTCCTAGTTCATACCGTGAAGTTATCATCTCTTATACTTCCTGATATTATTAACCGGTTCATGCTGTGAAGTCATCATCTCTTATACTTCCTGATAATATTAACCGGTGGTCAGCGAAATGCGTACCGGAGTTTCACATCATGTATAATATGTATAATAAGTAAACTTTTTATATTTGCCAACAAAATAGACACATGGCCTATTCACACATTTTCTATTTCTTTTACAGCAATTCTTTTCTCAAAGGAAAATTTAGTAGAACACGAGTAACTCCGAACTCGATGGGAGCGCAAATTTTGTTCGCATCATGCGTGATTGATAATCGAGCTAAAAAATGCAAGTTCCTTTTATTCAGATAAAGCGATTTATACAGTACAATTATAATTTCACATTTTAAGCGCAAATTTGAGAGCTTTTGTCAAATTATAAAGTTGGAAAATGAGGTGAAAGTACAGATGTTGCATAACTGTCTTGGCAGGGATGGCTAAGATATCTTTGACAGTTTGCATGCGCACAAATCGAAGTATTCGGAGGCTATATCGAGACTTGAGGAATATTTGGAACTTCCTCGTCTCTTCTACAACGGTGAAGAAAATTATATACGGCTAGTCAATAATAAAATAAGCACGCTACAATGGTCGCAGTCCGCTTATGCTGTTTAACACAGGAGTTGGAATTTCTTGATACTTCATTTCTTCTGCGCGATATCTTTGTCATGAATATCCGCAATGATGCTCTTGGTGAGAGATTGTTCAGCGAGGATGCTACAAAAATTGGCATTTGAGGCAGTCGTTTTTAAATCTATGGTTTTTGAATGGGTCAGAAGTGAACGAATTGCAATTGCTACTTCGGCGGATCCTGTCATAATAAACGCATCATCTGCTCGTCAAAAGTCCACCCGCGCTTTTTCCGTTATGGCTCTTTGCAACAGCTCGCTAATGACCCTAAATGCCATGAAAGACATGAGTTCTGTTCTCGATGCGGCACCTAAGGTCATTTCAAGAAAGGTCATTCAACATCTGCAAGTTCTCGAGCGAGTGCTAAAAACCAGTATGACATATTTGCAACTGCCACCTCCGCATCGATCAACTGCTTGGATGAATTAATGCGAACTGTTGTTGTTTGATCGACTATAATAGTGTGGTTCATATTATTAGCAGCGTGCTCCAGAACGCCCGTTTTGAATTTAACGGCTATATGAGTTTGTACCTATAGTACCTTCCCTTTCACAGTGGTTGGTTAATCATTGTGTGTAGTGTCCTACAATGATAAACATTTCGAAGCAAATGTCACTTTTTGTGGACCCTGGAAATGTGCATGGTTGTAAGACATTGCTCAGCTACAGACTTGCAAATCAGCTGGGCACATGATGCAACTGATCAATTATACTACTAATGAAACTTTTGAAAACATTGAAGGTCCTCTTTTTGATGGCACTGGATTGTTAAACACTGGCTACGAGTAGACTACTCTATGTCACTGAATCTTAATGCTGTACCGCATGCTCGTGCTACTCGAAGAGTGCCTCTCCGTCTTATTGACCAGTTCAAACAAAAAATTACTAAAATGCAAGATATCGGTGTAAGCGAAGCCATTGTCGATATACTGTTTGCGACAGTTGAGTTATTGTTTGGTAATACATAATTATGAAGTTTTAAAAGCAAGGTCCTATAAATAGTGGCTAAGTAGAAACAAAAAAAAACTTTTCGAGAATTGAAGGCATTTCGCGTAATTAAAATGTCGAGAAAATTTGCCCAATTAATAGTCGTTCATTCATATACGTGTGTGAAGTTATCGGAACCAAACAGCGTAACCACTTTTATCCTTAAACTTGAATTTCTCAAAAAGACTTCGAATTTGGTGAGTCTGAGCCCAGATTCATGATCAGGAGGCTGAAACTGGTAAGTTGAATTTCTTTCGAATAGAATCAAGATGTAAAAAAAACATGGTTCCGTTAGGTGGTTCTGCTAACTTCACACACGTGCATGAACTTGTTGCGATATTGCCACCTTTAATTGCATTGTTGTGATGTATGAAGCATATATTTATAATCAACAAACAATTTGGATCAGGTAATAAAATTGATACACTAAGCCTTTCAGAGAAGCAAAAAAATGTTACGCTAACTTCACAAAGGAACCACTTTTATCGTTAAACTTGAATTTCTAAAAAAAGTACTGTGAATTTGTGGAATCTGAGGCCACTTTCGTGATTAGGAGAATGAAATTGGCAAAGAAGGACTTGACTTTCTTCAAACAAGAATTGACTTCGAATAAAATCGCGCTGCAATAAAAAATGGTTCAGCCATCTTCACACACACGTCATTTATACGTGGTTTCTTATTCGATGTCCGAAGTGTTCCAATCCAAAATCAAGAGATCGCCTTGAAACACCATTTTCACCTCTGAAATCTCATGCCTGATCACTTACACATTGATGATCTTGATGAAATCTACTAGGTGATATGAATAGCTATTCAACATACAAATCAACTGATCTTGCGCAACTTTAAGAAACAATCCATTCTGCAGAGTAAGCCTTTCAACTCTGACGACGCATGTATGCGCTTAGCTTACGTAATTCAAAGTAAGCAACAGGTGCAGTGGGGCTTAGTATTTGGACCATTCTACAATACAAGCATGTAATGTTTATCAACTGGATTCTGAGTCACAAGCGATGGAAGGACGCATCGTCAGTATTTATCATTGCAAATCGACACAAGAAATAATTGTCTGCCACTGAAATTTAGGATCCTGATTATAACAGAATTATTTGTAAAAAAACATTGTCTTTGGATGAGACAAAGCTTATACATCTAATGTTGATCTATAATGCAATATAATGATACTCGTACCCCCTTCGAGACTTGGAGTTTAGCGATGAACGAAACCAATATTTCAAAAACCTCCTGTAGACTGCTTGTTCAAATGCTTTAACAGCTTCGAATTTACTTTCTTGAAAGTAATGAAGTTATTTCAAATGGCTTGTGACTGTCATATTTCTTACTGCAGTGGATACAAATTCAAGAGGTTATTTTCAAAACTTAATGAATCTTATGAGATATTCTGAGCAATTTCGGACCAAGGGAAAATGATTTATCCATCAGAGAAAAAACAGTGATGTTACGGGAGGTGAGGACCGGGTTTTGGAATTTTCTTCTCGAGGTCTGGAAAAATTTCTCGACCCAATCCGACCTCGGATTCTCTTCTAGTTAGAGTCGGGTTTCAAAATTCATGAAACCCGATCCGCCTCTAATCTTCAATAGGGAGATCATGAAATACTTTAACATGTTCCTTGTTGCCATGCAAATCTTTGATGATGACAGAAAATAATCAGCTGTACGAGAAGGTCGAAATGCTTCATGTTATTGTGGGGTTTTAAAATGCTCTCCAAATGGGGATTCTTACTTGTTGCTGTCATTTCAAAAGCTAAATTCTGTATTTAGCAAGCATACATAGAAATTTATGAATTTAGCACTTTTGGGATCACCGTAACATGAAGGCTTGCCAAAAACGTTTTTCCCGATGGAAATGAGCCTCTTGTTTTTTTCTATTTACGTATTTTGCAGAAAAAAACCCTTTTACTAGTCAATGAAGCTAGCTATTTCAGAGATGTTAATGTGTATGGAGCACAGATGTCCCTCGACATATGGGCAGAAGAAGGACATTTGTGGCATGGAAATTCGAATGCTGTAAAAGCTGTAAGATTTGGTCTTCGAAATAAAATATTTGATAGAAATTTTCATGTATGGATTTCATAATTCTCACAATTCTTGCAAAATGAATACAAACAAAGCGAGCTAAATTTCTTTAGTGAAGCACCGATAGGTGTCAATAGGTGCTGAAATTCATAGGCTAATTAGCTGAAACTTGAGGATTGATAATGCAATACGTCTCATAAGAACCAAAAGCAGTAATGCTTGCTCACCTTCACCGGCCACCAATCCCAAATTCCTCCAGGGTGGGCCGTATCGTCCTCTTCCATTTTACTCGATCGAGGGCCAGATTATGGGTTATGCCTTTTCTCTCCAGATCTTTTTCCAGGACCCTTTTCCATGATAGGGGTGGACGACCTCTTCTTCGTCTGCCAGATATCGGTTGGTGCAGTGCTGTTTGGGTTATATGATCGTCCGGTCTTCTTCTGACGTGTTCGTACCATGCAAGCCGCTTGTACTCCATGAATCTATCGATGGATGGGATCCTCATCTTGCGTCGAATCTCGTCATTCTTAACTCGGTCCCGGAGGGTTAAACCTTGACATCGCCTGAGCATCTTCATTTCCGTCACCATCAGCCTTTGCGTATCTTTCTTCCTTAGTGCCCAACACTCCCTCCATAGGTCATTGCCGGTCGTATCACAGCCTGGTAGATCATTGATTTTAGCTTGAGAGGAACTCCTCTGTCGTAGATAACTCCTGTCACTTGTCTCCAACTTTTCCATCCTGTTTGTATGCGGTTTTTGATGTCCTGCTCGCAAGATGATGTTACGTCTAAGAGTGAACCAAGATACTTGAACTTCTTATCTGATGGGAGCGAGGTTCCATCCATTTGGATTTCTTCATCGTTCGCAGCGGTGGAGAGGTATTCACTCTTACTTCTGCTAATTCTGAGACCATTACTTTCCAGGGCATTGCGCCACAACTCCAGCCTGCTTTCTACCATTGTTTTAGAATCCCCACAAGTCACCAGATCGTCAGCGTAGAGCGTTTCTTTTGGGGGACTGCTCTCCAGATGCCCAGTTATCACATCCAAGACCAGTAGGAAGAGATATGGACTCAACGCCGATCCCTGGTGCAGCCCAACAGTGACCTCAAAAGGTGGAGTGCAACCATGCTTGGTTTTCACAATTGTTGGGGTTTCTCGATACATTCCCCGAATCAGAGTTACATACACCTCCGGCACTCCTTTCCTTCTCAAACAGTTGAAAAACAATGCTCGAGGAACAGAGTCGTACGCTTTTTCTAAATCCACGAAAACTGCCCTGAAAGGTTCGTTTCCCTTTCTCAGGTTCTCCATAACCGTACGCATTACAAACAAGGGATCTGTGGTGCTATATCCACGTCGGAATCCAAACTGGTTGTTTCGTACATTTGTGCACACTCTCAACCTCTTATTAATTATTCCCTCTAGGAGTTTGAAGCTGTGGCAGAGCAGTTTGACGCCTCGATAATTGCTGCAAACTCTGTGATCACCTTTGATTTTATATATTGGTCTTAAAATGCTCTCTCTCCACACCGCCGGCAATTGTTGATGGCCTTGGATGATCTCGTTGAAATGATGCAGGCACAAGTGTACTCCTTTCTCTTCTAGCACTTTAATAGCTTCTATGGGTATGTCGTCGGGTCCACAACTGGGCCTGTCTTTCATTTTGCTCAGTTCTTTCTGGACTTCATCCTGGGTAATTTCAGCGATCGGACCATTCACTGCCAGTTCTGTGGTAATTTCATTATGTGGTATTTGTAAAGATTTTGACGTAAATGAAAGTTCTGGCAGCCCACGTAGCAGTAGTACTACAGCAGAAAATGTTCGAACTGTTCGAAAGCTAGTAGATTATGACAATATGCTTTCTCCAATTGAAATTTCAAGAATGGCAGGAATAGCAGCGATACAAATCCGGAAAATTTACATTAATAGTTTAATAAAAAAATCCCTTAAAGTCACTAACAAATCAAACATGCACGTGTTAAGTGTTGCCAAGAAATGCTGCATGTAATTTCTAAATTTTAGACGAAATGCTTGGCACAAAGCAATCGTTTCCAATGAAAGTTGGGATCTTCTCCATGGTATTGGTTATTGCATCCAGCAACTTAACAAAGTTACTTCATTGCATAGAAGTTCATCATGATGAAGGCAGTGGCAATGGTAATCTCCAGAATATGATTGAGAAATTTCGAGCGCATCTACTTCGGAACTGATGTTGCAGCATGATGATGCCATACCATATGTGGCTTGCTAGCCAAAATATATCTTTGCTGAAGCAGGCACCATATTCCTCCGATACGAATCTCGTAGATAAATGCATATTCAGAAACTATGAAATCCTCTTTCTTGGAAATAATATTCAGCAAATTCAGGGAAATTTCACTCTATGAATAATACTACTAACAACAAATTATCCTAAGAAGTTGAGGACTCAAACAACACCCTTCAAGCTGCAGTCAACAACAATGTTGATCACGTTGCGTAAATATTTATCTATTGCACTTTGATATCTTGTGCAGACAACTGTGATTGTATTGATGAACATTAACTTGGAACTAAAAAATGAACTTTTTTGCCATGCCTATATACACTCCCGAAGATTTTGCTTTTTACAGCTTCTTTTAAGAAGCCAGTTAAATTGGTAACTACACCTTTGGATTCTTGAAATACCAAGGGCTGTAAAATGGTCTTTCATGCAGTAGATTTGGTTTTTCATTGTAAATCTGGCTTCCGCCAAATAATAAGTTTATGAATTTTTGCCGATGACGTAGATATCACAGTAGAATAGAATAAGATAAAATGTCTCATTATGAGTGTATACCAGGGACGTGCGGTGGGTTAGCAAGTTGGGTATTCACTACCAAATCCTTCTAACTAAACTTGTGCGATTAGAATTGCCTTCTCACAAAGTTGAAGATTACACCTGATTAACCGAGAATGCATTTAGCGTGTCATATTTTTATTTGCACGTTTATATTCACAAATTGCAGAAAACGAACTCAACTCATTACAAAGATGTGAGGAAATAGATTATTCTCACAATTCATCATCAAGAAGATTTGGAAAAAATCACCGCAGCAGCGTCGGAGTGGGTTCAGTCTTGATACCGAGTCCAATAAATGACGACTTAATCCGATATCACAGCGTCTCATCTCATTTCAACTTGATTTTGTTTTCATAACAGGAAGATAGATTCCATTCTCACAAAATTTTAACGCGCTTTTTGCTTAATTGTAACACTGATGTGCAATCATTTCGAATTCTCCGCTGATAAATCTATTTGTGAATTCTTTCATCACTATGCGAACAAGTTCATAAGTCCTAAAAGAGTTCATTAGGGAATAGCTGCCGCATCGGTCTTCTCCTAATGTAAAGCATACAACGGAATACATCAGACTTCCATTGCATTCTTGGTTTCAAGCTCATGCTCTGTATGAATGCAGGTAAACGCTTAACAAGAATTTAGAATCACATTAAGCTGAATGCAACGTGTAGTCAATAAATCATTCTTTGACTAAAATACAAATGAATACAAGAATCATTTCGGCAAGCCTATGTAAAAACAAATGATGCTTCTATAATGCTATTCCTTTCACATATGCAAGCCGTGTGTTAAGTAAGTACTTTTACGCTAAATACCACGAGGGGTGATTTGATGATATATAATGCCTTGCACACTGAATGCTTTAATGAACAAATGGCAATAGGAATGTTCTGAAATGAAATTGGTAACACTTTACCCACATGTCAGAAGTAAAAGTTATCTTATTAGCAATGGTGTAGCCTGCTCCCAGACCATAGGCCTTCGCTCGAGATTGGAATCCTATTTCTATACGACATTTTTTATGTTACAACATTATAATCTTTGTAAAAGATGAATTTTTACTAGCAATTCGACCCTGTTTCCAGAGCATTTTTAAGGCCAAGTGAATGTGCACATGAGAA
Source organism: Prostheceraeus crozeri (assembly GCA_907163375.1). NCBI lineage: Eukaryota > Metazoa > Platyhelminthes > Polycladida > Euryleptidae > Prostheceraeus > Prostheceraeus crozeri. The sequence continues at coordinate 26,627 of CAJQUW010006195.1, forward strand.
GTTGATTGCTTATGTTGCTTCATCGCTTCTTACTCAAGGAGCTCAGATCACTACCCTCTCTCTGTTAAGACTCCATTTTCTCGAGAAAAAAGGAGGCAATGAAGGTCAACAAATGAGTTTATTGCGTTTCTTACAGCCGGTCAGCCACTGACACGTTCGAAATTTTTATGTATTAAATTATCCTGTATATTCCTTATTACTTTTATACCTTATATTATTATATTAATATATTATCATACATTATATACCTTGCCTGACGACTCGCATCTTTTCAGCACATTCCCTTTGGACGAAATAAGGCGTGGTTATGAGCTCATCTACAGTACTAAACATAGCATCACATCAATAACGTAAAAACAAATGATGGATTCCAACCGAATCTGGTGTTCGTGTCAGATGCATTGCTCTGCACTCATTGGCGAGCGCTCATCATCTGATCGCAGTTTTTCTCTGAATGTCATCATCTGATGTTGATTAAGATGTGACCTCTCTGAAAACAACGAAGACAGTAACAATTATGCTGCGCTTCCCTTTCTATATTTAGGTACCGCGCCTTGATCATCAGATTATGCCAATGAGACAAGTAGAATTTCATTGCAAAAATTGAAGAAGGGCGTGCGCTCTGACATCAATGCTCCGTCTGAACACACCACTAGCGTGTGTGTTTGTTTGTTCGAATAAAACAGCTGTGATTCAAGCACGCGCGGTAAAAACGTTCACTCTGAGCGTCTGATATTAAGACGAAAAGCTGTGCACAGCTATGACGAGAAGACTTTTCATTTTTATAAATGCTGGTAAATTATTTTGAGTATGCGCCGAAGGTCTCGCAGGCACGGAGAAGACGCCACTGTATGAAATAACCGCCATTACTGTGCTGTGATTGTGTTTTCTCTCGCTACACAATACTTGCTACTACATGTATAAGGATTGCCACTTCATGAACGGAAAATGATTGGGTGGAATAATTATTGAATTTATTTGCCATTTGTTTATGAAGACCCATTGACAGATATGTGCGTGAATAGAAACAAAGTTCATGCTCATTTCTCAATAATTGGTGAAAGTTTGTTTTCTGAGTAATAAATCTTTATGTCAATGTTTTTCGATTACTTGAATAACAAAATTCATGATTACGTAGCTGATGGCGTAAGCAAGCTTTATTCAAACAAGTTACGCAAATAATAAAATATACAGATTCACACGATGACGCAACTTGAAATGTCACTTGATGATGCGTTTATGAATATTTCAGTCGCAGTCATTTTCATATGAAACGTTTCTTTTTCATTATAGTAATTTATGAGAGTGTTAAACAGATATGATTTTAGCGATACATAAAGTGCTAGGCGACATATCAAAGAGTAAGAATTCATCAGAGGTTCACCGTAATAGTGATGATGCGTATGTGCAGGAAGAAAAAGTAAAGTAACTCAATTAATTCAGTCACTTTGGGACTGCGTATTAAAGAGATATTTGGCTATATGTAAACAACTAATTTGAAGCTATTTCAAATGAATGCTGCAAATAATAAGGCACATGGTAATACACGTGTATTTCAAGTAGTCATATAATTCACACATATTTACAGCGTCTCTGAACCGCATCAACAAAACAGAAAACACTTACATTACGTTAGGGATCACACACAGTCATGTCAAAAAGGATGCTTTCTATTTTTCATTTTGTGTGGCAGTGAAAAGATATCTCTCCTTTGTAAACTTGGTTGCTTGCTTAAAAGTTGTGCCTGGCAGGCGTAGAGACAACCCTTCTCCAGCTCGCTCGGTGTTGTTCCACCCGCAGCTTCATCGGGAGTGAGATGTAGAGAACAAAAGTCCTCCAGGAGGACGTCCCGATACCGTTGACGAGGAGCTCCTCTCGGTCTGCGCCATCCCGCGGCTGACGGGTTGAAGTCCCAGGCTATTCCTGCTGGAAGCTGTGGGTTATTTCGCATGAGGTGACTGAACCAGCGAAGATGGCTTTGAGCTAGTGTCCATTCGAGTGGCGCGAGCCCTGTTAGTTGCCGCATGTCATCATTTAATATGCGGTTAGGCCATCGGATGTTACAAACAGTGCGGAGAGTTACAACTATAGAGTTGTAACCACTTAATCTTTTCTCGACGTATAAAGGACCTGTCATAATTAAGAAATCTGGAGAAAAGTCCTTCTGATTGATGGTATGTTATATATTAAATTGGCAAGGCCTTTCAGCCGTCACCGACGGTCATCTTCAGGCAACTGACTGTCACTGCGTAACAGATGTCTATGTCATTATCATTGAATTCATTTGTGTTCTTTGTACTATAGTATTCTTGCTTGTCAACCTGCTTATAATTTTTAATCAATCTGTTACACAGTGACAGTCAGTTGCCTGAAGATGACCGTCGGTGACGGCTGATAGGCCTTGCCAATTTAATATAAAACATACCATCAATCAGAAGGACTTTTCTCCAGATTTCTTACTTAATCTTTTCGTTTGAGACTTGATGAGAAGCCACGTTTCTGCACCACATAAAATCACTGACAGCACCACTGATTGGTAGACTCGCAGTTTGGTGGTCAAACTGATGTTGGTATGGCGCCAGAGAGGCTTCCATAGGGACTTCATGACTGAGGAAGCCAAAGTTCGTCTGCGGTTCACTTCAGGGGCCATATCTCCTGAATTAGTTAACAGGGAGCCCAGGTAGACAAATTGATCCACTGTAGCAATATTGTGATCATCAAGGATAACACCGTTTAGGCTTCGGTATCGGCAACTCTAATTATCTTAGTCTTTGGCCAGCTGACTTTAAGTCCTAATTGCTCTGCTTGGCTCTGAAATACGTGAAGAGCTTGTAGGCTAGATTCTAGACTACCGGACAGGAAGGTTGTGTCGTCGGCATACTCGAGGTATTTGAGCACTTGGTTATCTTCAGCTAGACCTTCAATCTGTGGTGTGACTGTTGTCATGAGGAAATCAATTATCGTGTTGAAAATGTCTGGGGATGATACACAGCATTGTCGTATTGCGCTGTTTGTTGGGTAGAAGGCAGAAACTTTCTCATTTACTCGTACGCAACTCTATGCTCCGTCGTGCAACTGTTGAAATAAGCGGATAATTTTCTCTGGCACACCTGACGCTTTCAAAACCAGCCAAAGACATTGTCGATCGACAGAATCGAAGGCTGATTTCAGGTCCACAAAAGCCGCTACTAGTTGGTGATTGCGTCTGAACTCACGGGTCTTCTCAATTAGGATTCGTATAACGAAGTAGTTGAACGATTTGGCATAAAACCCGCCTGCTCCAGTCGCATGCCTGCATGTAGGGCAGGTAGTGAGTGGTCTTTGCAGTAGAATACGCGTAGATACTTTGCCTGGTGCTGAAAGGACTGTGATGCCTCAGTAGTTCGCGCATACTTTCTGGTCTCCTTTTCTTTTCCATAGCGCGAGGATCATCTTTTGCGATCATTCGATAGCACACAGCCCGGTAAGTCTTGAAGGCGTTCAGACACAAGTCGGGTCTGTTCTAATAAAAATGTTTCTGAATCCTCACAGTAACAAGTAAATGTATAAAATCATTGCTCATGCTTATTCAATCATCAGTTTCAACAAGAACAGAGGTGCACTAGGACACATGACTCGAACAGCTATTTCAGCTGATATAATTTTAATAATTATAAATATTTCCTGAGATTCCCGGTTGCCCCGTTTTCCAGGTCGTTATACACCCTGTCGAAGCCAATCGAAGTTTCCTTTATCTATTTCTGAAACTGTATCTATATGAATTTCCTTCGATGAAAGTGTATATTTTTTTGAAATCTGCAGCCACTTCTTTCAAAGTTTGTTTTATCTATATTGAAACATTGATCATTTGCTTCGCACAGTCCACAGTTTTATCAGTTTTATTTTCTTTTTCTCAAATCTGGGAGACCTTAGAAGAAAGCTGTGGAACCCGAAGCCATGCCTTAATGTCAACTTTTTTCATTGATATGATATCAGTTACTCACCTACATGTAGGATCATAATTTTCAAAAGATATTCCTCATATTTTATTTCATTTTAACGGACACGAAGTAGGCCTGTGGTAGATAGCAAAAAGGGTCCACGTCAAGACATGGAAGGTACCGAACACATGAATAGGGTAATTAGTTATTCTATCATTATCTGTTGAATGATTATGTGCATGCCGACGTAGATGCATTCAAAGTGAATTTCACACATTTATTGATTTTACCATGCTTGTGCGAGTATTTTGTGTTGGAAGACCATGCATGTAAACCTGCTCCGTTCGCGAGCGAGCGATCGAGCGAGATAGCAGTATATAGAAATTATCAATGTGAAAAATCATTGCATTCATGGCCCGACGCCTCGGTTGAAGTTTTGCTGAACACCTCACTCTACATGTAAAACAGCTTTTAATGGCTATTCGCACGCACTGATGCGTGGGAATAACCGGGCCTCTGAGTCGCGGTTATTTCGACGTAAAAATTGGCAAGAATAGTCATAACTAAATAGAGACGTTATTTAGACGCAAATATATTCGCTTGAATTCCCATCTTATTGAAAATCCGCTATATCATGTTTCTTCTCAAAAAATATATATTGAGATGCATGAATCATAACATAAGTAAAGCATCACCATTGATCAATTATTCATTTTCTTTGCTTTCAATATCGCACTACCAGAGGTTTCAAAACTTAACTTTTTAATTCATCTAGCATAATTTCAGTGGTTTGTTTAAGTATCTGAATATATTCGATTGCACTTAATATTGTTCACGTCGGAATAACGCAAAAACAAAGAATTCGTTATTCCCACGTAATAATGCGTGCGAATAGCGGATTATGATTATCAATAAGATAATCCTAAAGCATTTAAGGCCGCAGTGGCCCGGTTATTCCGACGCAAAGTTGCGTGCGAGTATCCTCACTACAGGTATTTGGCTATTTACAAGTCACTTTGTGTCGGAATAACCAGTCTAAAACCACTTATTATAAGCAGTTCATCTATATTCTGAAGAGCAAATTGAAAAAATTAGTTTAGCCGTAATTAACAGTTGCTGGTTTGTGGTAACATTATACAAGTGATTGCGCAGCATGTGCATGCCATCATCGTAATTACCGTGATGATATTCTCGATTATCTGTAATAATTGTTGCGGAATCCAATAGTAAACTGGCATGCTAACTATAGACAAACTAAAATGCCCTCCCCCTCCCCTCCCCCAGTAAAAATCATCTATCTTCCTCGCATTCTCATGCTATGAAGTTTGTCGCAAAATTATTCGATAAGTCGCTATCGACGGGCATCCTGCCAAGACTAACATCCTGCAATAACATGAAATGTCGACCACAATATTTGAATACGTTAAATCTTTCATCTGTCACACAGTGAGATTAAGGCTGATATGAAATTGGAAGCCCTATAACGACGAAGTCCTGTTTCTGCGTTTTTAAAAGCTGATCAGCAAGACAGTCAAGACGTCAAGGGACCACATACAAAGCGCTGCAGTAGTTCATTCATCAAATGCGTTTGGCCTTCAATTGGCTATCAATTTCTTTCCCAAATCTTTGCTTTAAATGTCGCGATTAAATTTGGTTCGCTTCACTGACTAAACTTTTGACGATAGATACTGAAACCGCTTTAATAGTCTGTTCCCAGATCATACAGCGTGTTATTGAGTGACGTTTTACCACTGAAGACGATTCAATATTCGGTTTCAGAAGTTATCATTGAACCACAGCTTATTAAATCAGCTGAAATCAGATGAGTAGAGTAGAATTTTCTGCAACAAAAATTCTAGCTAGTGAGTACTCTTAATGGCCCTAAAGCATTGAATGTCCCAATGCCTTACTGCATTTTTGGTGTTCAAAATCATGAAATAAATTTTAACTGATGCGAAACTTACACATTCACTGTTCTGCAAACCAGACATCAACAATGAAAAATCTATATGTGAAGCATAAAATGGAAAAATCTACGATACTTTTGCCTCGCGCTAGAAAATGATGAAAAAGGACCACAATACTACATCGATGTACCGTTTACGAGTCGGCAGTACACGAACAATTACCTGACGTTAATCCCCAAGATGCAGCATTGTAATTGTGAAATTTTATGAGAAATGCAAGAAAACCAGAAACTCCAACAATCATTCCAATAACACAGAACACAATTTTGCACTGCACAGAGCAGCCACGGCTGGGACGGCTTTCCTCCTCCATGCTTGGCAATCAGCTGATGAGTTTATTTCGTGAATTCAAATGAAAGTAATAATATGCACTAAGGAGTTGATGTAGTAAAAGTCCATTGTGAAGCATCTACAGACAGGTCAACTATTTCCCTACGCCATGGAAGCAGCCACATAGTGGACATTTCATAAAAGTAGTAGACATATTCCCTTAACTTCTGTAGATCCTCTGGTGATATTTTCCAGCTTGATTGAGTTTGAGTCTGCTAGTCATGTCAGATCACCGTATCCATATTTGAGAGAAGCCGAGAAAACGTGATGTTCGGTAAAATTTGTCTATTCAGGCAATTTCTTTCGACCGGCACAGCCAGCCATCGTCAGGCGAATGAATAGGACATGCATGTCACAAATCAGAGCACAAATCACACAGTCAATGAATGCAGCTTAGATATTGGACTAACAATATGAAGTATTGAGTTAAGTGCTACTACTGATATGCTAGGAAAGTAGTGAGTAAGAAAAGGAGAAAAAGAAAAAGTTAAGAAAACCACAAGTCAATGAGGTTGTGCTTAGTGCGGTTAGATGAGGCAAACTTCTTAGACCATCAGGCCCATCTTTGATCAGGCCTCCTTCACAATCCTTTTTCTCCAGCTCGTGTCACTGTCAATTATCTTCATGCCACTGAAATTTATCTGGTGTGAAGAGTCGACAGCATGTTGGGCAACTTCAGAGCGCATGATGTCGACCTCTCGCAGTGCTCTCACGTGTTCCTTCCTTCGTTCCTCCAAAGTACGCCCGGATTCGCCCACATAGCTCCAGCCACAATCTCTCGACCCACACGGAAGCTGGTAAACGATGCCCAGCTTGGTGGATGGGGCAGGCCGCTTCCTCACCAAACAGGACTGTAGAGTAGTTGCTGGCTTCATGCCAAATGGAAGAGAATGGCATTCTACCTTTTTTGGACGTCTACATTCATGGACGGTCAGAAGGTCTGGGCTTCAGTGTGTATCGGAAGCCAACTCACACCAATCGATACATACACCGTGAGTCTGCACATCTCCTCGGTGTTTTCAAGGGACTCGTCCGTTGTCCATCTGGAAGAGTCGGTGCCATTTGTTCCGATGAGAGTGTCGCTCAAGAGGAAGATGCTGTCTTCGATGCCTTGAGAGCCAATGGGTTTTCGAAAATGGAGTGCTGCAAGTGGTGGAAGCCCTTACGAATGCAAGCAATGAAGAAACTCCTGCCGCTTCCGAAGAGCAACCGTTTTCTGGCTACCAAGAGTGTCTGAGAAGATCAGAAGCGTGCTAAGGAGAGTGGACGTGCGCGTTGGCATGAAGCCAGCAACTACTCTATAGTCCTGTTTGGTGAGGAAGCGGCCTGCCCCATCCACCAAGCTGGGCATCGTTTACCAGCCTCCGTGTGGGTCGAGAGATTGTGGCTGGAGCTATGTGGGCGAATCCGGGCGTACTTTGGAGGAACGAAGGAAGGAACACGTGAGAGCACTGCGAGAGGTCGACGTCATGCGCTCTGAAGTTGCCCAACATGCTGTCGACTCTTCACACCAGATAAATTTCAGTGGCATGAAGATAATTGACAGTGACACGAGCTGGAGAAAAAGGATTGTGAAGGAGGCCTGATCAAAGATGGGCCTGATGGTCTAAGAAGTTTGCCTCATCTAACCGCACTAAGCACAACCTCATTGACTTGTGGTTTTCTTAACTTTTTCTTTTTCTCCTTTTCTTACTCACTACTTTCCTAGCATATCAGTAGTAGCACTTAACTCAATACTTCATATTGTTAGTCCAATATCTAAGCTGCATTTCATTGACTGTGCCCGGTGCAAACGTAAATGTCGGACCGTGTCCGGGCCGAAAACAGCAAAGTGCGACTCTTCGGCCATCTTGAGCAGTTTCAATTCAAATGAAGTTTCTATCGTAATTTATATTATCTGTGTTATGATATGATCTGCGAAAGCTGTTTTGATATGAAATCAATAGAAATGCTTTTATAACCACGCATTTTTATGAATGTCGGCACAATCAAGTGCGTCATAATTCGGTCAATCGACTTTCGGTAGAACTTCGGCAGCGCGAAAAACGTGGCTGACTTCGGAACATAGCGATTAATCGCACTGTGACGGGAATCCTGTATTGGGTACTATATTTAGAAGTCCGTATAAGGCGCTCAGGTGGAAATGCCATCATTTTCCGATGTTTCACGAGTATGCATGTACGATAGTCAGTTTTCATGATTATTCATGAAGCATGACTTCATTCTAATGCATCCCGACTAATTTATATTTTTGACCTATTCTAAAAGGGAATTATCATGTCTTCATGATGGCGAGCCTCCCGAATTCGAACATTGGAATGCCTTTCTTCGCCGCGCGCAGCGTCTATCAGTTAGTTCACGGATTCCTCGTGCGATGTGTGGGTGTGAATCAACCGTCGAACAGCTGACGGTGCAGTTTTCTCTATTCATTGAAGATAGTATATATGCTGCCATCCTTTGTTAAAGATTATCATCGCGGATATATGAGTACCTAAATGGAGTGTATATGGTGTGTCAACAATATTAAGACATGTGCGGATGAGTAGCAAATAAATCGTACTCGTAAATCAGGTAAATAAACAGCATCAATAGGTAACTTGTATAGTAACAGATTCTAAGCCAACCATTCTAATTGCCCTGAAGTTACAAAATAAAATGCGTATTTGATTAAAGAATTAATCGCGTGATTCATCAGGATCGTTGATAGGAGATGGAAAGCTGGATCCTTGATAATGAAGCATATTTCCTAAAAACAGGAGTTATGAATAAACATGAATGTCCTCCATCTTAAAAAATTCAATTCGCTGATTGATGCTTTTCGATAATGTAGTCTGTGAGCAAGCCGTCTGTCGTTTTGTCAGGCCTACGTGTAATATAGTATAATTAGGCAGTGGGTTGTTTAATTAGGCCTTTGCACATGAAAAAGAGTTGAAGCAATTGAAAGCATTCTTATAAGCAAACAAAAAAATTAAAAGGAGAAAATTATGCCATATACCAGTGTAATTATTCATGCCATTCAATTTCCGTGTGTATGGTAATGTTTCAGTTTATAGTCTCACGGGAGGTTGGCCATTGATTAAAAAAAAAACAGAATTTCACTCACAATCTACGACCTTACATATTGAATAAAACTTCATGAAATGACACCTGACGTTTCATCGTCTGCCGACTGTGACAAGTAATTTTTTGCGATTCTTTGTAACTGACTGATGTAATCGACAGTATTTTGTAATGTGTAAATATGTTGTAAGGCTATTCTTGTCACTGCCTCCGAATGTTTTGATTTTACCAGCATTGGGTCAACTTGATTTTACCTGTAATCAAGTCAGCATGCAGGACATCGGGTGTCATTACAAGAAGCTTTATTTAAATTATAAATAAGGTCGTGAATCGGGATTGAAAACTTTTTTCTAATATTTAAGGGATGAGAATTTTCTAGCGGATTTGTATTAGTAATAGCTCGGCTTTAAGTATTATTTTGTTGACCTTTTTGTGCCTCCTTGAAATGTGAATTTCCGCCGGGACCACGTTCTTCCCTTCTCAATTACCCTGTTTGGCAACAAGTCGTAAACTTTGAAAATAAGTCACAGGTTCGAATGTTTCACTACATGATTGGTTTGGATGTGTAAATAAACCATCTTGCGGTACGTTGTTATTTATTTTAGTTAAAGGAGAAATCATTTTAAATTGTCTATCAAATTCATCGGACTTTCTGCTTTAACGTCATGTTGCCCACCCTGAGAAAATGTGTTGTCGATTAACTCGTTGCTGTTGTAAATTATTGGAATGATGAAATATAAAAATAGTTTAGATCAATTATCACCTTCTTTCATCTTACAATAAATTAATGCTCATTTCTGTGTCATATACTTCTCTATTATGTGTCGTTTATAGAGCTCTACATGGTTTATGTTTTTCATCATTGTTCACAGTTAGTCTGCGTTTTTCTATCTTAATTCGCTGATAATGTATTTTGTTGGTTTCAGACATCAAAATTTAGGAGCAGAATATAATGAACCTCATCTACGATAGTTTTGAATACCAGTGGATATGATTGTTATTATCCATTGTATTCAAGATTTAAACTTGTTTGAGGTACAATCAACCTGAATCCCGATGTCTACATTTACAAAATTGACCTTCAGTGGACTCAATCTAGGTAAGTTTCATCATCTGAGTGGTTGTTATTGCTTATTACATGCGGTTAGGTAAAGGCAAGCAAACGCAGATCTCGCGGACTGGATTCGGCCACCACGATCGACCTGCTACATACGGTCAATACACTACGGGCCGAAGTCGACCAGCCGAAACCGGGCCGACTTAGGGGCGTCCGGACACGTGGCGTTCGGGCCGAAATTGTTTGCCGACTTCGGCCCAGACTTTGGCCGACTTTCCGTTTGCACATGGTGTGATTTGTGCTCTGATTTGTGACATGAATGTCCTATTCATTCGCCTGACGATGGCTGGCTGTGCCGGTCGAAAGGCCTTGCCTGAATAGACAAACTTTACCGAACATCACGTTTTTTCGGCTTCTCTCAAATATGGATACAAGTCAATCTAGCCGATTATTTGGTGGAATCATCACCGTGCCCTGTGTAAACGACACATAATAGAGAAGTATATGACACAGAAATGAGCATTAATTTATTGTAAGATGAAAGAAGGTGATAATTGATCTAAACTATTTTTATATTTCATCATTCCAATAAATTACAACAGCAACGAGTTAATCGACAACACATTTTCTCAGGGTGGGCAACATGACGTTAAAGCAGAAAGTCCGATGAATTTGATAGACAATTTAAAATGATTTCTCCTTTAACTAAAATAAATAACAACGTACCGCAAGATGGTTTATTTACACATCCAAACCAATCATGTAGTGAAACATTCGAACCTGTGACTTATTTTCAAAGTTTACGACTTGTTGCCAAACAGGGTAATTGAGAAGGGAAGAACGTGGTCCCGGCGGAAATTCACATTTCAAGGAGGCACAAAAAGGTCAACAAAATAATACTTAAAGCCGAGCTATTACTAATACAAATCCGCTAGAAAATTCTCATCCCTTAAATATTAGAAAAAAGTTTTCAATCCCGATTCACGACCTTATTTATAATTTAAATAAAGCTTCTTGTAATGACACCCGATGTCCTGCATGCTGACTTGATTACAGGTAAAATCAAGTTGACCCAATGCTGGTAAAATCAAAACATTCGGAGGCAGTGACAAGAATAGCCTTACAACATATTTACACATTACAAAATACTGTCGATTACATCAGTCAGTTACAAAGAATCGCAAAAAATTACTTGTCACAGTCGGCAGACGATGAAACGTCAGGTGTCATTTCATGAAGTTTTATTCAATATGTAAGGTCGTAGATTGTGAGTGAAATTCTGTTTTTTTTTAATCAATGGCCAACCTCCCGTGAGACTATAAACTGAAACATTACCATACACACGGAAATTGAATGGCATGAATAATTACAGTGGTATATGGCATAATTTTCTCCTTTTAATTTTTTTGTTTGCTTATAAGAATGCTTTCAATTGCTTCAACTCTTTTTCATGTGCAAAGGCCTAATTAAACAACCCACTGCCTAATTATACTATATTACACGTAGGCCTGACAAAACGACAGACGGCTTGCTCACAGACTACATTATCGAAAAGCATCAATCAGCGAATTGAATTTTTTAAGATGGAGGACATTCATGTTTATTCATAACTCCTGTTTTTAGGAAATATGCTTCATTATCAAGGATCCAGCTTTCCATCTCCTATCAACGATCCTGATGAATCACGCGATTAATTCTTTAATCAAATACGCATTTTATTTTGTAACTTCAGGGCAATTAGAATGGTTGGCTTAGAATCTGTTACTATACAAGTTACCTATTGATGCTGTTTATTTACCTGATTTACGAGTACGATTTATTTGCTACTCATCCGCACATGTCTTAATATTGTTGACACACCATATACACTCCATTTAGGTACTCATATATCCGCGATGATAATCTTTAACAAAGGATGGCAGCATATATACTATCTTCAATGAATAGAGAAAACTGCACCGTCAGCTGTTCGACGGGTTGATTCACACCTACACATCGCACGAGGAATCCGTGAACTAACTGATAGACGCTGCGCGCGGCGAAGAAAGGCATTCCAATGTTCGAATTCGGGAGGCTCGCCATCATGAAGACATGATAATTCCCTTTTAGAATAGGTCAAAAATATAAATTAGTCGGGATGCATTAGAATGAAGTCATGCTTCATGAATAATCATGAAAACTGACTATCGTACATGCATACTCGTGAAACATCGGAAAATGATGGCATTTCCACCTGAGCGCCTTATACGGACTTCTAAATATAGTACCCAATACAGGATTCCCGTCACAGTGCGATTAATCGCTATGTTCCGAAGTCAGCCACGTTTTTCGCGCTGCCGAAGTTCTACCGAAAGTCGATTGACCGAATTATGACGCACTTGATTGTGCCGACATTCATAAAAATGCGTGGTTATAAAAGCATTTCTATTGATTTCATATTAAAACAGCTTTCGCAGATCATATCATAACGCAGATAATATAAATTACGATTGAAACTTCATTTGAATTGAAACTGCTCAAGATGGCCGAAGAGTCACACTTTGCTGTTTTCGGCCCGGACACGGTCCGACATTTACGTTTGCACAGGGTGTCACCATCTGATGTCTGTGATTCTGTGATCACTCCAGAGGCTTGCCTAGATAGATCAAAGTTGATCAGCGTGGTAAGTGATCAAAACCTGAAGTCACAACGTGTGTTAGCGGAACCACCCAGCGGAACCAGTTTTTATTATAGCTTAATTCTATTCGAAACAGCTGCTATGTTATCAATTTCAGTCTCCTGATTACGAATCTGAGCTCAGATTTTACAAATTCACAGTCATTTTTGAGAAAATCGGGTTTGAAGATAAAAGTGGTTCCGCTGTGAAGATAGCGGAACCAATTGCTGAGTCTCTCTGATTGACGCAGTAAATCAATTTCTTTTGGTTACCACTCGATGCAATTTTGTTGTGCTGATCACGAATACCGGTATGTGCCTTATCTTTCAAAACAATGCAGATTTCACCCGGAAATCTGAATTTCACATTTTTCATACGGAATTTGAATTTCAGAGGATGGATTTTGCTGAGAAATTCTTTCTATTGAAAAATGGTTCTGCTAACTTAGCAATCAACTTGCAGAAAAAGTGAAATTCAGATTTCCGGGTGAAATCTGCATTGTTTTGAAAGATGAGGCACATATTCGTGATCAGCACAACAAAATTGATCGGGTAGTGACCAAAAGAAATTGATTTACTGCGTCAATCAGCGAGACTCAGCAATTGGTTCCGCTATCTTCACAGCGGACCCAGATAGAGGAATATCTTTGCAATGCGGAAAAGTTTTGCAAATCTGATTACAGCCTTGTGATTAGGAGCTTCAAATTAGTAGGAGAGGATGGATTTTGCTGAGAAATTCTTTATATTGAAAAATGGTTCCGCTAACTTCACAATCAGCTTGCAGAAAAGTCCATGAAAACCGTAAAATCAATTTTTCTCGGCAAGTACTTATTCTCCCGTGAAATCGGACGGCAAAGCGTGATCAGTGAAGCAATTCCATTCTCTTGGTATGTCTATTGCAGTGATTCTGTGCAAAAATTAGAATTTGAAATTAATGCCAGTAGGTGGTTCCGGGAACTTCACAGCGGACCCAGATAGAGGAATATCTTTGCAATGCGGACGAGTTTTGCAAATCTGATTACAGATTTGTGATTAGTAGCTTCAAATTAGTAGGAGAGGATGGATGTTGTTGAGAAATTCTTTCTATTGAAAAATGGTTCCGCTAACTTCACAATCAGCTTGCAGAAAAAGTGAAATTCGGATTTCCGGGTGAAATCTGCATTGTTTTGAAAGATGAGGCACATTTTCGTGATCAGCACGAACATTGTTCCGCTGGATGGTTCCGCTATCTTCACAGCGGAACCACTTTTATCTTTAAACTTGAATTTCTCAAAACGACTGTGAATTTGTGAAATCTGAGCTCAGATTCGTAATCAGGAGACTGAAATTGACAAACTAGCAGCTGTTTCGAAAAGAATTAAGCTATAATAAAAAATGGTTCCGCTGGGTGGTTCCGCTAACTTCACACACGTGAAGTCGCAGGATGTTAACACGAATTTAAGCCTTTTGATTGCATGATCCAACATCTAAGAGACAGATACACAGGGAAAGGGAACGCATTGCTCAAGAGCTTTATTTGCATGCAATGGATCCGAAGGAATTCAGATTCTGTTTGAATTACCAATAAAAATATCAACTCTGCATTCGGCATGAGTGAAATCAACTTTTGGGAAAAACTGAATAATGGGAAACTCATGGATTAGGGCACAGTTCACCACTCCATGTGGAGTTTCATGGGAAACTCATCATTGGAAGCACAGACATCGAACAATAAAGCACTAAGACCTAGTTGTTGTTGTTCGATGTCTATGATTGGAAGCTTTCCATGACTGGAAACTTCTTGGAAACATTCTTTTGTTTTTACTTGTCATTATCGGTGTACTCTTTTGTTGTATTAGAGATGTCTGTTTTGAATATTCGTCTTGCTAAAACATGTGATATGAAGAATATAGAACTATTTCGTATTGTGTGAATATGGCCATTTCAAATGCTAACCGACAAGATTTTTGACACAAAAAAACGTCGAAGATATTTCTATTTTTATTCAAGAAGTCATTTCTGAAGGTCTAACGTCACCCCCTAATTTGGCTGCTTGGATGGTGCTGATACAGTCAGGCTTCAATCTGGAGCGCTGTGATCCTTTACTCCGGATGCCATTCCTGACGACTTGTAATAAGTGGCTAGATTTTCTTCAATAATTCACATTTGGTATAAGGTGGATGAGTATTGTCATAGATCTTCCCATCAAAATCAACTGTGTATCAAACATGCACTGCATGTCATAAGTTTACATATGTTTTCCATGCTGCATTTTCCACAAGGACATGGTGCTTGTCTGTTGGCAGGAATGACACTGTCTCTTTTATTTCAAAGTAATCTCTTGGGCAGCCTTGAGGAAAAAGAGACCCAGAAACATTATTTAGCTTGAATCTATTTCACCAGAATCCCTGTAATTTAATGCTCAACTTCTGCCTTTAGGAGCATACTTTATCCATGTACTTTTTCTAGACTAGTAGAGATTATTTTGATTTATTTATGTAAAAGATCAGCATCGCATAAGGCGACAATCACGAGCATGATTGTACAGAATCATGTGCTCAAAATTGCTTGTGGCACTTATTGCTATTTAAAAGGATTCACGTAGACTTTCAATGCCATTTGAAGTAAATTTTGTGTTTTCACATAAGTACATGTCTTTCTATGCATTCACTCAGTGAAGACGTTTGGGATTGTCTAAAAATTTCATGTTACTTCAAATTACCTCCAACAGGCTCAGATCCATCTTGAATAAATGTACGCATGAAGACACATTCTGCCTATTATAAAGTCACTTTTCGGAATCAACATGACATTGATTATTGCTTTTTACTTACAATAATGTTTTAGAGATGCCATCGGTCTGAATGGTTATCCTGACAAGGCTGCATTCTTTTAGGCTTCAATAATTAAAAGGAACAACGAACAATCATCATCAGATAATCAAAGGCCATGTTATATTCGTCTTCCATTCATTTATTGTAAGCATAAGAGGAAAGTTTATGAACTCTTGAGGTGAACACATTTATCAGAATATGTTCGACCCTCTTTCTCAAATCCACGCTTCGAAGAATTTTAGACAAAATACCTTTGGCTTGTCCATACGTGAACTGTGTCGCTTGTAGTCGTGCTTTGAACCGCAATCAATGCAACACGAAAAACTGTGTATACATGAAAAAATGCACATATAACAACTGTCCAAAGATGTATATAGGAGAAACTGCCAGAACTGTCAGATCAAGAATAAACGAACATTTTCAATGCACTGAATCAGAAGTCTTTAAACATCTAGCTTCAAACGAGGTTGCATCATCAAATGTAATTCGATGGCAAATTTTGCATAGAGGGATCATCAACACATCAACAAGAAGAATGATAGGAGGAAAAGAAAGTAAGAACAGACCTCATCAGCAGGTAATTTACGTGCAAAATAAGACATACATGTAACTAATCGAACATCTCAATCTTTTTTTCAAAATATTTACATGTACGTGCACAAATACTGAATTACATATATACAGCTACCATAAAAGGTAGGTTTGCGGCAGAGAGCCCTTGTTAGCATATTTTGGCTATCTAGGGCTCCCTGCCTCTGAGAGATTTCCCATTTGCCGTATGCATTCATGCTACATAAAAACTATGTCCTTTTACATGCAATGATATCTTCAGCTGCTATTTTTTAAAATGTTTTCGTAAACATCCGTTGAACTGATTTGTCTCCTTTCCAATTTTGCTTCACCCGAAGAATTTGGGAATAAATTTCAAATTTCGGTCTCAGAAAAGTCGCCTTTTTATATATATATATATAACTCCCGTATCGACGCACAATGAGTGAACTTTTTGGGCGATTTGCCGAATTTTTCATACTTTTTGATCAAATCATTTAATGTTATGTAATTTTTTTTACATTGAATTATTTAATGGTTATTTAATGTTTTGTAATCAACAGTTACAGATAATTTCAAATGAAACTTTAATGTCAAAAATCGATGAAATGATACAGTACACCAAAACGTGAGCGAAGCCAATTATTTCCAACCACACCGTTGATGGGAAGTTGTGATAAACTGTAAAAGTTATATAAATATCAGTCGCTAGAGACGATCGATTACCCTATTATTTAGCAACCGGGTGGCTAAACTTCTGGGTCAAGTCCGGGTGGATAGCAAGAAAACTAGTCCCCCTCGCCCACCCGCACATCCTATCTTGAGCATCTGAGAGAATGTACTCCAGGCTTCCCATCCTTCGAGATTTTCAAGCGCTAGCAATTGAGTTGAACATTCTGCGCTAAGCATTAATTTCATGATATGCGAAAGAGTAGAGTGACAATAGGGAGGTGAAGCACGACATCAATATTTCGGCAATGGTTGTCCATGGTTGTCTGGACTACTCAGCAACCTCAACAATGTTGCATTGATTGTTTTCAATCCAGAACAGAAAGTGCAAACCACTTCCACTTGAAAGCGGAATATATTGAGGGCATCATTGATCAGCTTGGCGTTGTTCACCATACTATCTTTGCTGGTTGAATGACTCAGGATGAATTTAGCGATTTTCTTGATGAAGAGAATTAAGTTTATGGCGTCCATCGTCGATAGAAATTACGTCGCATCATGCAACAATGACAAATTCCCACCTAAGCGCTCTAAGACAGCGGCTAAAGTTCCTGCTTGAAGAAACATGCACATCGAAATTTGATGGAGCTCAATATCCAAGTTATGATTGAATTATAATTGAGATTATTGCTTAATTGGTAGTACAGCAGATAGTACATACTTAACTGTTAATCAGATCACTTTGTTAAAACTCCAGAGAGAAAGAAAAGAATGACTCTCGAATATTTTTTTCTTCGCTAAATATAAAAATTATCCGCTAAAATGCGCGGCGGGAATTCTCCGAACTGATCCTAAGGACGATAGTACCGCATTTGCGTATCACCGCAGCACGTTGCTATCGACCTCAGAAGGCGTAGGACGCCGAATGACCGTCATGTTTTTTTAAGAATATCTTTTTATCTTTTCGAAGTCCAAACTTTTGTTCTAAAATGGACAAAATGAACTGCTCTACAGTAAAATATACATATGATCGTCTAAAAAGCTGAAGATGATCGTTAGAATTAATTAAATAAACCTGAAGTTTGGCTCTTATTTCGACATTATACGTTTTTCAAATCTATCATACTTTTACTTCATTACGGTCATACTTGAGGGCTGCCTATGATGAACCTGAGAAAAAGAGAGATTTTACGACGTCGTGTGATTTCAGCTGGATTCATGCCTGTGCCGTACGACGCAAATGTCGGACAACATGTTGCATTTCTGAGCCAACAGTTTGCAGCATTTTGATTGCTGTTCGGCAAGACAGGCAAATCTTGTCCGACATGATTTTTCCTTGATCATGCATTTAGCTTTCTGTGCGACAATTTTACTGTCATACATAGGCATACTGGCTGCGGTAGAGAGAACAATGGTGCATCCGACCTCTGAACATGCCCTGCAACTAGTGTTGCCTGCTCCATTGGATGAAAATATCGGCCGGACGCGCAATATAATGCAGTACGATTTCATTGCAACTGAGTCAAGGAGGCACACTGGAAGAAATATAATTCCGACGCATATGCAACGTGCTTCCATAAAGAAAAGAATCCGAAGTTGTGCATCTTTCTTTTTCATAGCATCTTGATTTATCAAAAAATCCTCCTTAAAAACAGTCTCCTGAATGGAGCAATATTCCGAATTAATGAATTAATCTCTTCCGTATTCGTAACAATGATTTCATAAAAGATGCTTATCGGCCGGATAAACAAGCTACAGAATGGAAGGAAATTAAATGTTTTTTTTCAAATTCATGACAATTCTTTCATCAGATTTGAGAAAGACTTGTAAAATGCCTACCTCTCAAAACAGTGAAAAGCCTTGGTCTCTTCAGAACACATTTGTTAATGTCGAAATTGAAGTAAGCACAGAGGTCGCTCTCGACAGAATTACACAACAGTCGGTTTCTGTCATCAGTCCAAAATTTTTCCATCACAGAGAAAACTCGTTCAACAAGAGCGCTTGAAGCTGTTATCGACATCGACACTGACACGATTCTAGGGAAAGAGAGTTTCTCTGAGTTGTAAGGGTGAAATACAGAGGTCCACTTCTCAAGAGAGCTTCCTTACAAATTCGAAAACACATCTTTTTGAAGTGTCATGTCGTCATACAGCCGATTGTGCACTGGTCCGACACTTTTGAACTCATCCTGATCCAAAATCTTCAGAATCTCGTACAGGGTCGGTAGACGAGAGCTGAGATCAAACATTTAGAGTCGATCATGCACCTTCAATGCCTCACGTTCAGATATACTCCACAAATTCTGCGCGAGGTAATTTCTTCGCTTAACCGATTCGAGGGTCATGCCAAAGACGATGTCCCTTCTCTTGGTCTCGACTTAGGCCGCACAAATCCTTGTTCAAATGGCGCGCAAACAATGCATCATGCAAAAATGAATGAACAAAATAGAACTTGTTTTCATTGATTCTAAGTTTGAAATGTGGATCCAGTTCGTCCTCTTGATCACCAGAAAGGTTCCAGATAACCTTGTCGCAATGATGATCTCTGCAGCTGACGAAGCAATATTTGATGAGAAAAGATATTCTACTCGATGTGGTAGAGTCAGTAGTCACCACGTAACCACGTGCCGCACCATTTTTGGTAGCCTGGACCGGCACTACTGAGCCTACTGATGTTAACAAAGTATATCACATTGACCACAGAAATCCGACTTACAATGACGATTTGTGGCCACCGATCATAGTCAATGAAAGACACCGAGGGTGACAATCATTCGTTTCTGTGCTGACTGCTTACGTAATACGTCAGTGTGCTGTTTATGATAGTGAAACTTTCTAATAAACAAGTCAAATAAAATTGCGGCATGGACGCATAAATTTATAGATAGGATATTGACGGAAATAGCTAGTTCCCTTAATCACGCGTGCCCGCTATGTCAGCAACCACATAACAGTAACGCAATTAGAGCACAATGAGTGCTATTGTCATTGCCATGCAGCGCATAAAAAAAGCTGTTGTCTTTTTATCCATGTAGTGGTCGCAGAAGCTTTTGTGTATGTAAGTGCACACGCTTTAGTGAAGTCGTTAATTTCCTGCTTTTAGATCAATGCATGAAAACGGCACGATTTGTTATCTCGGATCATTCGGATGACGAAGCAAGCGTCAATTGCAATGAATTCACTATTGAGTGCAAGGCACTCAACAGCAGTAACATCCTGATGCTTACAGAAACCAATCACAGATAGTCTGTCATAAAGTTAGCGTCACTAACGAAGACCGTAACCAAAAATGACCTAACATTCCTTCTATGGGAAAACGTTTGATCTCAAATTCTTGCAAAACAGTTGGTACATAAAAAATGTGCTATAAATTTAGATCGAGGGCCTATGCCTCCTTAAGTCATAATGACAAATGAAATCTCTCTGTTATAGTCATTAGACTCATTCGTGATTCAATCTTGAATCTCTCAGGCATGCGGGAGAGTAATCAATTGAAAAACTCGTTACTGTCTCTTAAGCAATTACTAAGGCCTGTGATGGTCATCAGTGCTTCATTTCATCGTTGGGAATTCGCTAGTTCCCCTAATCATTATCCTTCATTGTGCTGATGTTTGAATTTGCATGCTGGATGGTAGTTGACGCGGCGTATGTGATGTTTATCGTGCTCTGCTTGTCCATATCCATTTACTTAATTTTGCGTCTCGTTTTACGCTCTTCCTGTCCAAACATCTGGAACTGGTCTGGATTTGATGACTCTGCGCCGTTGGTCTCGATCTTGGGTATGGTGTTTGTTAGTGATTTTATCTAGGTCCTCTCGCACACGACCTTTAGAATCTCTTTAGATTTTCTTAGTGATCGTCTTCTTGGATAATTCCACCATCATGTATAAAAATAAATTCAAACATCTGATAGCGATATTTTATACGAAACCAATCAGTCTGTATAAACAATTTGCTGCCTTCGGTGAGATCAAAGAAAGAACTAATTACGATAATAACTCCATAACGATAATAACATACCCTGGTGGGCTCTTTTTGGTACATTGCAGTGCATAAACCTATTTGTTCACTATGGATCTATTTATGTTTTCAAAGTTGTCGATTTATTGGTGACAATGAGATAGTAAATTGAGAAAACGATTTTAATGATTCCCTTTAGTTTAAGGAATGCTGTCTCTTTAATTTTGTGAGTTTTCTGCTATCTTTGTCATTGCTTAGTATAGATGCAGACTGAAAGCGACTATTTCAAAAATAACCAAGTTATTTGCATTTAAATCACTAAAGCTTTGTGTACATTAGGTGCAGTTCGCACTTCGTCACTCGCAGTTCGCAGTTCGAAAAATGAATTTTACGACTTGAATCAACAATGCAGTTCGGATATGACGTTGCAGTGAACTGCGAACTACGGACGACGAACTGCGAACTGCAGCTAATGTTCACCAGGATTAAGCATTTCAAAGAAAATTGTTGCTTAGGATATTCAATAGAAATATGGATATGTGGATATAAATATAATTAGCGAATTTTATTTGACGGTTGCTTTGTCGACATGCTCAACTTCGAAAACACATAATAATTCAAACGCATGAATAAAAATATGACAGTATAAAGATAACATTATAAAGAAATGTCATACTATTGACAAAATTTCGATGGATGATGTTTCAGACGTCACTTGAAAGTCTGTAATTGGGATTCCTCAGTTCGCAAAGATAAATAAATTACTATTGCAGCATTTAGCTGTAGAGTATTTTAAGGATCTATTTTCGAATGTCACTTGGCGTACTAAATGAATTTCTGTATCTCATGTAGATACGATCGTTATTAAGAACATGCTGCTTGTGAAGATACTTTTGCAGTTGCATTGCAGATTTTGATGGACCTCGACCAGTAAGACACGAAATAAGAAAGTGCATATTTATTCTTGCTTCTAATGGTATGGTAGATAATTTCATTTCTAAAGTAATGGAGCATAGCGAAAAGAAGTAAAACAATTCGAGCCGAGTCATTTAGCACATTCTAAACTCTGAAGTTCAAAAGGAGAACATTCAAATTAGATATTGTGCAGAAGTTCATGCGCAACAAAATAAAGTATGACACCAATTATTTTGAAATTGTAGTGCTCAGGTACAGCCGGCACTACTATTCACTTCGAGATTCCATATCCGCAACTTGTAAACATTAAACCGATTAATCATTGTAAATCCTCTTGTGACAGCAATTTGCACTGTAAAAGCCGAAGAATTGAATCACTTGATAAACCAGTGATGTTAAAGTTGTCAAAGCCATGAGACATTCTCAATGTTCGCTCAACTGATAAACTTGAGACGACGGTCTCTTGGCTGAAGATATATTTGATCTAAAATATCTGGTCTAATCCAATCTGTATTGCTATTAGAATGACATGAATTTTATGCGATATCATAAATATATAATGACTCTATCGAGTTATACAATCAGAGGCAAGGTTCTAGTGTACTCAATAATGGTGTTACCTAAAATACTTTAATACGATAACATTCAATATACTAAAAATCCGCTGCCAGATTTGGAAAAAAGATTGGATTTAGAATGCCAAAATCCGGTGCATCCCTAGTCACATTACCTTTTGCTGTCTGCCCAGAGTTTCGCTAACAACTTATATGCCTTGCTTAGATAACTCACAAAAATTTCGAGAGCCTTATTATTGTTGTTGGTGTTGTCAACCCACCCCTCCCTGCTATTGTAAGGGGTCCACGGGTCCGTCAGGTGTTGGGCTCTGCACACCTAACGGGGACATCATTATTCCTCCACGGTCTCATCACAAGGGTTTGCGTCTTCAATAAAATGAATGGGTTTGATCCGGTACTGTGCTTTCTTTCGTTTTGTTGATTTTAAGACCATAATTAAAGCATTGTTTCCACCGCTGCCATTCGTGGGAATTAGGAAGGACTTGACGAGATATCTGGGAATTGAGCTTCATGACGTCATTTGCTTATCGGTTGAAACTGTAATGACCAAAAGATATGAGTAGATGATTAAAGTATTGACGCTTTAATCTGAAAAAAAGCAAATGCATTTGACTTTATGGGTAACCTAAATGGATAAACCATGGAAGTCTGGTGAGTAATATAGAAAATATCATGATTGCAGAATATCATAAAATACGAAAGCTACAACACACTTTCCTTCTGTCACATAATTCTGCTCATGCTGGCCAGACTAAGGAAACTGGATAATGAACCGCCAAAGGCAAGCAAATTCCCTGTAGCACCACTTCTCGAAATAGACAAACATTGAACTGACTCCAAATTCGCATAGATCGACTGCTCCATCCTTTCCTGACTGAGAATTTTTCTTCATTTCATTTTCCATCTGCATTTATATACTACAGGTTCAAGAAGATAATTCTCCTATTAGAGAGAGAGAGAGAGAGACCTTGCAGTTAATTTCGGTCGTCAAAACAAACAATGTAATCAGCTTCCAACTTCATCAGCCAACAACTTCTATTTGCCTTCACTTAGACATTCTTTATTTATTGTTTCATTTCTTCCAAGTATGGAGAGCATTTCTGGCTTTTGCAGCTCTACCTTTGATTAACATCATAACAATGCCGATTTCGCGAAATATGTTTGTTTATATACGACCGATAAATAACGTCTCTTCCTATCAATGTGATTGGATGAAGGATGAGCTTCGTGGAAAATAATATCCGACTACTTTTAATGCTAATCCGCTTTATGCATTCATTCGGGAGCCTTTCGAATAGGATCGTCGTAGTCCATCTAGAAATCGATACTCTACTTTGACTTCCTGGTATTATCAACAAACATTCTAATAAAATACTCATACCTCTTCCTCGTTCGTCAGCTAAATCATGACACTACTTGTTTTTCATTTTAATGATAGAAATGGTCGACAGGTCACTGTTTGAAGCATCTATATGTACTTCAAAACTTTCTCATTGTCACTGAGATTGCAGATTTTGCCGATACTTGGGTTAAGTGGATTGATTAATTCATTTGACACCAGATTGATTATCCTTTTCATGATGATGTTTAATTTTTATCTTTTAACTGATGACAGGATTTTGAAACTGCGCATTTTGATCGACAGCTGTAAAAGCAAATGGCTGGTCAAAAGATGACTGTGAATGTGAATTTTCTAAAACTGAACATCATGCATGCAATTTATGTAATTTCCGAATTTTTAAAAGCACCACACACACAAATATTAAAAGTCAATTCCCGCTAGGTACCTTTCGTCTGATCATTCAGACCATCCACTTCTTCAGGCGCCTGAAGAATTATACATTTATTATATTTCTCTTTGGGTGGTACTGTTCAAATTTCAGAAATTGCAGATTTATCATCTCCACCTTCTAAGAACATTCAATTTCATTAAGTAAATTCAGACATTCAGACGTCAAATTTGCGAAAGTGATAAAATGAATACGCTCCAAGTATTTTCTATTGTTTCTGTATTGTTCGCATTCTAACGATGCAATCAATCCGTATAAATCGAAGCACCAGTGGGTTAATGTGTAGACTAGATACATGGTCTGAAAAAGGCATAATGCATGATGGCTTGCCGTTTCAGCTACGAATGTTTCATGAACGAATGTTTCATTGATCAAATGAAGTCTTCTGCATTTGGCAAAAGAAAATATAACTCGTGCATCATGTTGCAATCAATCATCTGATCACATGCAACATACTGTGTAATCTAAAATCATATCGACATTTTGACATCTGACAGTAGCACAAATTAACAAAGACATAAAAAGGTCCTCATGGGTCTTTGTTAATTTGTCGTGAACATGACTGGTGGACGCTAGCCGAAAACGTTTGACAGGATGTAAATGTCATCATTTTGCTAAATAAAAAGAAAGATCACTTACACCTGGGTCCTTCCGCTTATCAAAACTAACTACATATTACTCAGTCTCTGTTCGGAATTTGTTTCATTCTGTTTATTGCATTAAATTGTCTATTCAGTGTAATAATAGCGATCTTGACATGCACAAAAATTATGTCATACTTTTCAGAATGTAGTGGACTAAATAATGTCTCTCATGCCAAGCGTGGCGGAAGGGGATGAACGCGTCACTCTTCAGAGAATATTGGAAGAACGATGCGATAGAATCACAGAGCGTGAAGTTTGGGCCATCTGCAAGGAAGCTTGTGTTGCATTAACTCAGCTTGGTCAAAATGCTCCAATTTTCCAACAACTGTGTATTACTCCCGATAGCATTGCCTTCGACAGTGCGGGCAATATTTGCTTCCTGCTGCTGACAGAAGGTGAGTTACATAGTGTTTCTTAATAGTAGGTTCTACCATAGAGTAGGTATAAGTAGGTGGAGTGTCGACTCAAAAAAGTGTCTGTATACATTAAAAATTTCTATATGAAAAGATTCACTTTTTTTACAGAGATTGCGTTCCTGCGGTCCAAAAAATTGTTTGAGCAGTTTTTAAAAAGCTAAGTTTTTTCAAATTTATACACTACCGACATGAAGCTCCTTTATGAGTAGTATGAAACAAGTTGGACATCAAAAGGAATGAATATTTGCTAATACGCATCCTAATTAAGCGGAAATTAAGCTGATAATCAATGAAATTTCATAAGCCAAGTCCATGCAAGTCTTCAAGTAAAAGTTGAGATCTTATTGAGAGCTTCTTGGCTAATATGTCATGTTTTTAATTCAATTTTCAGCGGCATGATTTTTATGATTCACAAGATGTCATTTTTCGAATCCGATCCCCATTTACATCTTTTAGAGTTCATTGTGATCAGTTTGATTGCGATGTTTTATTCTTTCAGTGGCAGTTTGTGATATGATCACGCTTAAGAAAATAATCTTATAAATAAGACTGCCTGACATAAAAAATGCTCCACTCAAATATATGAACTTTATTCCACTCACACTCATGAATTATAAGATAGCATTTTATATAAGACATTATATTTGAATAAATGAGAGACATTAGTACCCGAGTATGTCCTCCCCACACTGAAATGCAGCTTTGAAGTCTCATCAGCATCGAGTCGCAAAGATGATCAAGCCGTTCCTGATCCAGCAATGACCATTGATCGATGAGTCTCTCTGAAAGAGCTGTCAGTGTAGATGGCGGATGATCATATGCATCTCTCACTTTCCGACCAAGTTCATCCCAAGCATGTTCGATCGGAGACAGGTCGGGGGAGCGTGATGGCCAATGGAGGATGCGAATTCCAGATCTCACTATCGCTGTTGTTACACAATGAGCTCTGTGTGGTCGAGCGCTGTCATCCTGGAATATGAGGTTGAGTTCATTTACCGTTGGGATGACGATTGGAGATATGGTATTCGATAAATATCGCTCTCCGTTCAAGTTCCCATTCACAAAGACTGTGACAGTTCGACCTCCGTACCAGATACCGGCTCAGATCATCACGCTACCACCACCATAGCGGTCATGCTCAGATATGCAGCAGGGTGAATACCTCTCACCAACCATTCGATGCACTCTAATGCGACCATCGTGAAAATCCAAAGTGAAACGGGATTCATCCGTCCACATCACTTGACGCCATTCCTCTGTGCTCCACGACAGATGCTGCTCACACCATTCCACACACTTTCGCTTGTGTTCGAGACCTGCGGAGAAAAAAATTGGCAGTGAAACAATGTCATTGTGTGAAATTCTCGCATTACTTACTTGGAGGAATTCTTACAGCAGGTTGGTATGACCTGAGGCCCGCTTCTGCTAGACGGCAATATGCTGTTCGTATACTGCATGCAATTCCTGCTGCAGCTTTCCAGCTGATGGCCAGTCGAGGAACACTCTTAAAGCGATTGCGCTTTGCTGAGATAACCAACTTCCTATCGGTAGCATTGTTTGTCAATCTCGGTCTCCCTGATCCTTTCCTCCTTTTAACATTTCAATCATTGTTCCATCGACTCCACCACCTGCTCACAGTGGAGTGTGACACACCCAACTTCCGTCCAACAAACCTACAACTCTTTCCACATCGTAGCATTCCAACAGCCATTCCTTTTACAAACTCTGATTGCAACATTTTTGCTTCAAAATTTAGTCAGAAAGAATTGCTTGATAGTGATAAAAGGTCGAATTTGAAATGCATCAACTATGCCAAAGATATCGACAATGGACAGCTGCTTTATATTAGCAAGACAAATTTGATGCATAGACATCCTGGTCAGTGCAGTATGAAATAAAAGTCGTCCACTTCCATTGAGATTTTCTATATCAAGTGGATCGTTTTTAATGTCATAGAGTATAAAATAAAGCTGAGCTTTAATAGTAACCCATCGAATTGCTAATTTAACAAACTATATTACCTCTCCCGGTTGTCATGACATGGAAGATTTGTGGAATACTATTCCTCATTTCTATTCCTTATTCCGTAAGAGTATTGCTATCATTATCAGTCAAATTCGCTTACATTTCTCCAAAAGTGTAAAACCTGCATATCTCACAGGTGGTACTAGGTCTCGACCTGTTCTCGACTCATGTTCATTTAATGAAATCGAAACTGTATACACATTGGGGATTTAATGGATGCTGAGTTACCACTCTACCTAATATACTTACTCTATGGGTTCTACAGCTGAATGTTTTATACTCGTGTTATGAATAAGCATGAAACAGATAGATCGATAAATGTCAGTTTATCACTTTTCAGCCTGATTCAGGAGTAAACTTCATGCATTTGTGATATATCTTTAAAGCAACCGAAAATGTCGCAAAGGATTCATGTATTGATAATTTCATTCCTATTATTGAGCGCATTGTGGGACGTCAGGATGGCATCTGATAGCCATCTTCTCTTTTGCGTTCTTGATTTTATTCATTTCCTTTGTGTTCGCATAATTTTTGTTGATTTAAAAACATCAAAAACATCGCATGTGAGCAGGGCCTAGGTGGGAGAAAATGCATGCGTTTTTGCTCATTAGCCATTAAATCAATGATCAATATAGTACTGACGGAGATAAGCAGAAGTCTGATTCTTTTTTCTTGGGAACGGGGGGAGAATTTCTTTTCTCTTTCATGAACAAATTGAAACATGGATCGCCCGAACCCGCTGCTAAACATTTCATTTTTGTTGATATTTTCTTCTCATTACCCAGCTTTGTTTCTTTGGTATTTGCAAGCCTATTATGCCCATTTAGTCTACAATAGAAAAAATGAAGTAATGCAACAGATACTTTGAAGTCGCTTACAAAGCCCAAGACCCGAAGCTTTGACATTGATGGCTGAGTGGAAAGCCCTTTGAAGCACTCAGAAGATGTATGATAGGGAAGGTGTACGCAAATCAAAATGTTCCTTATTAAGAAGGCATAGGCAATAGTTGTGACCAACTTTCACTGGGTTGTCCCACATTTTATATATTTCGTCGATGGTAGAAATGGGCATAGACCAGCCGCGCCGCGCTGCTTATATGTGACTTCGACTTCAAGAAAAAAATACTTGATCGGCTCGGCTAAACCCATCAGTGCAAAAGCTGAGACTAGCTGCATAATAAGGCATAACTTGTTTCAGGAGACAACTGACTTAACAATGCACGGCACAGCAGACAAGCAGTCTTAGCCACTGGATTGGAAATCTTAGCCTTGATTTCAGTTAGTAGACCAGTCACATGACACAGCTTAGTTGACATAACTGCGTGGGCACTTAATAAAATTAATTTTATTCATGTGTTAACGGTATACGGTTAATATACGGTACGCCCATATGCACGCATGCTAGTATACCATGCATAGCTTAAAGTAAAGATGTAACTTAATTAGATAACATGAGCGCTCTGGCATTATTCTCTATCGGCTTCAATCAGTTTAGACAGCGATAAACATTATCTTCTTCAGGAGATACAGTTCCTATTATCTTACTACCAATCTGGTAGCAGGCCTGCACCATCATTGGGATCCTGTTACAATGCATGCAAGCATACAGGAACATTTCATTGAGCTGACAAGTGACATAGCCGCTCTTATGTGAAGCTCTCGATTAGGTTCCCTAACCCCGGTTAGTCTGCATCTGTTTCATGCTGAATTCCAACCAGCAAGATATACGTGCTAGCGATGAGTCACATTATCAAGAAGTGCCACTATCACTAACACTGGCGTCTCAGGAACTCATTGCCTCTGCTTGGGCTGGCTCAGCTGAACAGATTGAAGAATGTATAGCTAGCGATTGTTTTTTCGATCCAAATACCAGGGTCGATTCGTGCTATCAAAGCAAGGTGACCACTCAAAATTAGAATTAACTGGCGTTCTTTTAAGTGCATTTTTCAAAGATTTGTGATGCACACAGGAGCTGTGAACACTCGAGCAACTGAGCTTGTGACTAATCAATTACATAGAACCGTAGAAGTGTTCGAGGTAGGTAGATTTCTCTTAACAGAGCAGCATCTTATGCATGGGTCCTTCGATAAAACTTTTGCTTTTTCAAAGTAATAATCATGGCATTTTATTGTGCCAACATGACTGAGAAGTTCTTATCTGATTCTCACTGCCAATTACACGCTTTGCTGATGTGGCCGAGGCATTTACAACCGACAGAGGTCTTTATTGAAACAGAAAACATATCGTTAATAATATTGCATCCGAAGTTTATTAGAATATGATGTCCCTTTTCTCGTCAATCTTACAGTATGGTAGGGGAGAAAGACCATCTAGAAAAAGTCCAATCAGGAGCCGATAGAATTGCGTGCGGATCCTCAAGATGTCAGTGGGGTTTGTTTCTCCCTATGGATTATCGTCGCTGTGTCATAGGAATTCTTTTTTTCACGATTAGGTAATTGACACCCCTATCCACTTCATCATTTGTACACCTTCGTGAACTCGAACTTTCTTACATTTAGAATGCCTTTCATTCATTCTTCCATGAGAGACAGGTCACATCTGGTGACGGTGATGCGTCTCGCCAATAGAGGTTTTGTGTGATCTTTCTATTTTTCTACTTCTTATAGTTTTTTGTGACTTTGCATGAAAATTCATTGATAGTGGTGTTATACCTAACGATTTCCACTATTTAGGTTTTGAAACAATAAACGATTATTATTACTATTAATGCTATTCTGCCAACTGGGTTAATTCCATGAATACATCAATTTCTTATCACATAACGTAAAATGTTGAAAATATATTTTTAATTGTGAGATTTCACAAGCATGATATATTTAAGATTTCATTGCTGGTGTGATGCATGACTAAAATTGATAATTCAATCTTCAACAACGGATTATGAATGACCAATTGCATTATGTAATGCACTCGATTTTCATCTGTCTCTACCTGCTAGCTGAACGCTCTGTATTGTTCGGTGGAACAAAAGATGATTGCTGAAGATTAATTCTAATGCAATTGAAGAGACCATTTTGTGAAAGCAGTTATTTGTTTAGAATTATTTTTTGATAAAAAATGTCAATGCTGTGAGTTTCAATATGATATAATTCGGTTTAAAAGCTGATAGATGGAAGCATTATTTCATTGATGAATCATCATTCAAACAACGCATTAAACCATGAGGAAGAGAAGAAGTGAAAAATATGGCAACATGAAATCCGAGGAATTATGGAGTCGCCTAGGAATTTCTTTCAGCTCAAGATATCACCGATCCCTTAAAAAATGGCATATTTTTATGTGATTTTTATTGCTTGCAAGTAATAATTTTGATAACTATTATAATTTCGAATCTGAATTAAAGTGAATAAGCAAGGTTATGAATTCGCATGACATTTGATAAAAGGGTTTAGAAATATCAATTCTGCATAATCAATGCAGAGAAATGCAAGCGTCGGCTCCTACAGACGAGCATGGAGAAATTGCGTATCTACGTGAATGTTTAGCAATGTATTCATATCAGATTTTTTCAGACATTTTTTAATGCTATTGTCGACCGGGGTGGAAATACTAGACAGAGGCAATTTGTTCAAAATTTTACATGCACGACACTTTTGTTTACATCCATTTGCAGACCATTTTGTCAAAGCTATTGCACAATGTTGTGAAATGGTGCTGTTACGTTTCGCTTTCAGTAATGTCAAAATTTGAGCAACATGGAAATAATTAATTCTATCAAAAGTAAATTGCTGGTCGTGCATTATTAAAGTGAAGTGTGCACATAGTGCTATTGACTACAATTAATACAATACTTAATGCGTACATAGAACTCCCAATAAGCATCAGGGATTAAAGATAACTGAAGATAATTGTAAACTTTAGACGGTTCACATTAGATCAATATCTGTAAAATCATAATAATATATCATCCTCTCGACCGAACAACTCGTTTTCCCCATTGTTCACATTGTAAATTTGTGAGTCATTGTTGTTGCAAAGTGTCTACTCATTTGCGTCATGTTTATCTATCAAGTTAATGGATCGCATATGTGCTTGTTTGATTTCTTGGTTATTGATTTAGAAATTGACTTGCAGAAACAGACTGTATGAAACCCATCTATGAAGTTTTCTGCACGCCGAACAAATAGTCATTTTTAGGTGTCTTATCAGCCAATCAGGATCCAGTATACCTTTGTTTTGTCTGTCTATAACTAAATGGTCAAAATCATTTTTAGCACCATTTCATCTTAATTTGATATTTCTCTATGCAAGAACGAATTATTCGCCGCTTTTTTCATGCAAAATTATGAATAGGCTGAATTTGGTAAGCCTAAGATCTGTGATAACGACTCTTTGAATGAAAATGAATGTCGGTGTAGATTAAAAAGGGTTGTGACAATATCTTTTCGTTCAATTCGTCGTTATTATTTGAACGAAGTGTCAAAGCAGGTAATGTATGTTGACCACTAGATCACGGTGATTGCCATTCTGGTGTAGAAAATACCGTTTACATTACAGTCATGCTCGTAGTTTTTCTGTTGGTCAAGAAAATCGTTTGTAAGCAATCTGACCTATCCGGTGTTTCAAGAGAATGATTTATTGTGTTGCGAATATCGGGCGGCTTTGTTAAACAAACACAACGATTCCATGTAATAGTTATCTGTCTATTGTGAACGCACCTTCACTGCGTCTTGCTCTTAATTGGTCCCTCTCAATTCTGATTCTGAGATACCTGCCTAGATAGAGCAATAGGACTTCTACTTTCTTAGAGCAAGAACCGTTTCTAGGTTAGGCTCAAGTCCGCTCGAAGGACTACTTTGTTTGAGGTTAGGTTATTTGTTAATCGAATGTCATTGCTTGGAGATTGCTAAATGAAGCAAGTAACATGGTTTTAAAACGCGGCATGCCTTTTGAGCCATAATTATGCAGAAGTCCAGCTTTATCAATTGATCGATTGAAACCTGCCCATACAAATATTTTTCACAAACAGTCTGTAGATTCGATCATTCAAAGCTAAACATTGTGACGACTGTGTCAGCAGGTTGCTCAATAGCAACATTTTTTAGGATTCTAAAAAAATGTAAGGAAATTAAAGACAAAAGCATGCTTGTGAGTTGATCCACAAATAATGACTTCATTGGATAATCAACTCAGCTGACATTGACGAACGGTTACCTGATAAGTCTGTAGCAGATGGTCAGGTTGTCAGAAGCCTGATGTCAGGTAAAGCGAATCATATTTGCAAGTGCTTGCAATCTAATGCGCCGATCATAATCAAATCACACGAAAGCAACTGATAACAACTGTATAAAGCCTATGCTGCCTGCAGTTGTTCGACATATCGGTGATATGGAGTTGGACTCAAATGAGAAAAAGCGTGATGATTCGCGACCGTTCCGCAGAGGAGATCGATTTGATTCACGTTACAAAGTCGTTATCGTGGGTAATATGTCGGTAGGAAAAACATCCATCATACGCTGCTGGTGTGGAGAAGACTTCTTACATGAGCTCACGTCCACTATCGGCATGGACATGTTCGAGCGCATTTACGACCTCTCATTTGGGACTCTCAGACTCTGTGTATGGGACACAGCAGGACAAGAACGCTTTCAAAGTGTGTGCACCAGTCTTTATCGCGACGCTAAAGGCTTCATCTTCGTGTATGACGTCACTTGCAGAGAATCCTTCGAACAGCTGAGGGATCGCTGGTTGACTAAAGTCGACAGTGCTCTGGATGAAAGTGATGAACAATCTATTCCTATTTTTGTGGTTGGAAATAAATCAGACTTGAATGATAAACGGGAAGTCAGTGCTGATGAAGGACAAATGCTTGTTCAAGCACAGGGGTTCAGTGGTTTCTTCGAGACGTCCGCAAAGACCGGTGAAGGTGTGAGAGACATGTTCCGCAGTGTGGCAGAGACGATGGCTTCCACGTTTGGACTCACGCGCCGATGCCCGATGGAATCTGATGAGGTCGTTCGCTGTGTTGATCGATGTCAAAACTGTCACAGAAACCATCCCCGGAAGAGTATTGTGAATATGGAAACCAAAGGAGTGAAAAAGGACTTTGGGGGAAAGTGCTGTTCAGGATAGTTTTGTTATTGAAAATGAATTACGCAAACAACGATATCCGCCTTTGGTTTACTCCAGCAAACGTCTTTCCTATCATGGCTTTCATCTTCTCATCTGATGTGCAGCGTCACTTCACTTTCTTAGTGTCATCCGTCCGTAATTTAAACAGGATGAATTATAAGAGCTTTCTGTGAATGTTTTATGAATCAATTATTGTAATTTTTCTTTCTTCCGGCAGCGGTTAAGGAGTTGGCTAAAGGATAAAATAAACCTTTTCCAAATGCTTGATCCCCTGAAGAAGACTTAGTCCAAATACTTGGAAAATTTAGATTGATTCATGAAATTCGACCATTTAAAGTTATTAATTGAAAGTATAGATATATCTTAGTCGTGCCTATTTAAGCATGAAACTACTGTATGGTTTTTATGGCAAAATGTTTCATATTTTTTCGTTTATCGTTCTTTATTTTGTCGTTGATTCTATATTTTTAGGCCCATGTATGTGACCTATGTAGCCTAGGTACTCTCGTTTTACAGTCGTAAGAAGTTGTTTTTGAACTTGTCTGGTGATGAGATAATTCATCAAAGCAAGGCAGAATTTTCAGTGACATTTGAGCCTCTCACATGTAGCTAACTAATTGACAGAACTTTATTTCATTCGACTAAGTAGTTAAGAGGCAAAACCCCCGTTTTGATGATTCGCTGATTCTAGTGGATATGATATAAGATGCTTACAAGCATTGTGCGTCCTGTGCATTCAATGATCGATCTTATAGGATGGACCTAATCGAACAAAATGTAATAGTTTTGTCCCCTGTCTTGTTTAATTTTCCCACGTCCATCTACTGTGAGACGTCTTTCCATACACTCGCGTCATTTATGCGTATCGTAGAATGCTTGAAGAACCTGGTTCTCATGCTATTTTTATTTTGGTTCCATGCTCAATTTCATATGCCGGGCATAGACAGATCAAGAGGAATGCAACGTCGGCAATGGAACTATAGGTCTTTCTCCTCATGACTTCTTTGCATTTATATGTCATGCATAAATCACTTCACTGAGGCATCAGCCTGCTCTAGTGTGCATTTCTGCAAAACTCACTCTCTAAATAGTGCTGTATCAGGGTGTGCTAAACAAAAAAAACCTTGCGAATACATGTTTAAGCATAGGATATTTTAAGTGTTTGCAAAAAAATTGTCTATCAAAGTATTTTATCCATGTAGAAAGACCTCACTTTGTTCTCTTATTTCTCTATGTGCTATTCGTTATATTTTACATTGTATTTTAATTAACCTTGTATCGAGGTTCGAAGCTTGTTTTTGATTTACATTTTGAAATTTTGTTGCAATTGTACAGCATTGATACAAAACATGTTTTCCTTTGTCAAGAGTGAAAATGGATTTGCAATGCCGAGTGATAACATGACAAATATAACTGCACAATGACTAAACCTGTAACTTTGGATCATTTTACACGGAAGAATGTAGAAAGTCATTTTCTCGTTAAATATCATCTCGAACTATCTCAGCTGTCCAAACTCGATATAACTGACTGTTTCAAACTTCTAATTCCGTGATGATTGGTGGATCAGGTACTGCGTTGTAATGCAATCCACCCTCGTGTTAATGAATTCATGCTGTGCTGAGAACGTTTGTTAAGTAAACAAAATTGTTTAGCTACGATATGAGGATGTGTCCATCGCATGCCATTGATTGATACTCAATTGCCGGTGTTGATAAATTACCTGCATTTCAGCAATATGCTTGATATTCTAATTATGCTAATTGAAAAATAATGTTTCCAGCAAAATGAGATGTCTTGAAGGCAGCTATCTCTTTGCTGAATATTCTACAAAATTTTATCATAATATAATATTGAAAATATCAATTATTTTGACAAATATTTGATAGGATTGTAGTTAAAGATTTAGAACAAATGCACTTTACACAATGTTCAACATATGCATTTTGTCTGTCGAAAAAACACGTGTAAGAAGAGGCATGATGCTACTATTCAAATGAATAACATTGGCACATGCACAACGCAATGATTTTGAATACACATGGTGCTCGCATTGATGAACAAATCTATTTTGAGAATCTGGATCAATTGATAATCCGGTTCCTATAAGCGCTTGATTATCAGCAAACAGATATTCAAATTTGTGACGCCTTGCCAATGTTGTTCTTTGTTGCAATCTTTCTATTCATTGCACATTGTCGAAAACCATTTTTACTCTTGCGGTAAAACCTAGAAAATCTATTTTATGACAGTACAAGGCTGATTTAATTGTCATTATTTGATCACAGCTATCCGTTTAACCCAGCATTTTCTGGAAACAGGGAAGCAAATAGATGAGTGAGAGATAGCTATCAACACTGAATTTAGTGACATACCGGTACTCACGTAAGATGGTTTGTTATCTGTCAAGTAAGTGCATGTATATTATTTCGTGGTTCTTGTATCAATCTTGGGTCTTAGACACTCTTAGATTATTTGGATGTAGATCCAAGTTCTTGCGGTACACCCAAGAGTGAAGGAAGACACTCGATTAAAGAAAATGACCTTAACAGATTATACCTACCTAAGGCTCTATAAACTCATGAAGCAAACGTTAGTCTGTGATTTGAAAGTTGAGGGTTGAGCATATCCTTCAATCGTTTACCCATCAGTTCACAATGACTGCCAGAAAATGTCACGGGAGTAATTGCTGTTCAATTAAAAGTAACACGCATGCAGATACCTATTCCGTAAAAAGGAAGTGGATTTGATTGCAGTGTGATAATTCATAATATTTTGAATAATCCTGACGTCTGAGTCTAATTTTTAGTGTGAATTAAATAGGAAATGTATCACTGTAAAGGTGGCCACTCTTTAAATTTGGGTCCTATCCTTGCTTTGTACCCAAAAGTACTTTTGGGGTAGACCCCAAGATTGACTGCAAGTCTTCGGTATACTTATCTTCCTTGGCATACCCAAGACCAATGTTAGACCCGATCTCACGCAGTATTTATGAAGATTTGCTCGACTTTAGTCAGCGCATGTCACAGCTGCAAAACGGAGCTGCACTCACGATCAAATCTTCGAATATGTGACCTGTTTGCTATCTTTCTATTTATTCGACAAGGGGGCTGACTTTCTTCGATAGCAGTAGATTCCATTGTTAAATTTGTTAAGCAAAGAGTTCAGTTCAAAATTCGTCTAATTATGAAAACAAGTCAATGTAAATAATCAAACCGATTTATCGTATTCGGAATTGTGGTCTCTGGAATTTTTGTTTATTTGTATGTAACATTTCAGGGAGAATCATCCGGCTCATGATGAAATATTCAAGTTACTGTCCTTAATCCCATCCATAAAGGGGAGTCCTCCCCACAAGGCTGACTTAATTGTCATTATTTTGTCATTGTCTTTTAAAACTAAACAGTCATACATTGGCTTTTTTGTGACTTTCAGTATTTGCGCATTTTCATGCTTCTGAACAAAAGTCGTTGGATGTGGCTCGCTACAAGGTCATAGCATATTCATCATATTATTATAAATGGGCACTAAGCTAATGACACTGGGCACTAGTAGCTCAATGATGTCTGTTCTAATGAGTTCTTGGTCTCCATGGCATAGTGGTTAAGTTCTAGGACTTGTGACATTTTGGCCCCGATAATGGAAGTCGGCAGGCAGGGCATCCGGAATAAAGGTATTTTAGAGCTGCACCTGAGCTCTATTTCAGGCTGTCAGCACCGTCCAGTTTGAGGCTATTGACGTTATAGTGATCAACTCTCAATATATGATGCTTGAAGTAATTCACAATCTGATTTCATCAACCATTTTGAGGGAACCCGTTGAAAACGATGAGTTTTTCAAGATGAGCTCTTTATCGAGTACTTTCGGTCACTGCACGCGACCATCGTCAGGACATGAGTGAGACAACAAAACTGAGTGAAACAGTTTTGCTGTTGATATATATTGATATATATTTGCTTTGATATATATTGATTTATAGTACTTCATTCTCTATTCATTCAAAAGGTCTGAAGTCCAGTTTTACTTGCGTCAAATGATATGTTTCAATTCGTGATTATATTCAAAATTCGGATTTTAATAATATTAAGCTATAATTAGAACATGTTTCATGATGCAAGTAAAGATAATATTACTCAAAATAAATTCATGAAGCAAATTTCATGATATACATGTAAGTAAAGATACCAACCCAGAGCGCATAAGATATAATAATTGTACAATTTTACTCAAAGTACAGTCCATGCAATCCTACTTTAATCAAAACGTATTTTTAGATGCAATTTACTCATTTAACAATTCTATTGAGTCCGTCTCAACATGCAGGGGCAATGAGAAATACACCTTTATACTCCTTTAGATACAAAAAATTGTTTCGCTGACTAGGAAGGATATGCAACTTGTGCTAGGAGGGAATTCAAAATATTGTGATGAATTGAGGAGTGAAGAAGTTTTAGCAATTTAATCTGTAATTGCTGTCTTAAGATATAATGAAAAGTTTTCGATATTATTTTCGTTAGACTCTTGTAAAAAGTAAACATAAGGTTTATAAAAGTATGTAGAAATTTCTTTGTCTCACGATTTGGATTGTTTGATGTCAAACATTCTTTCAGGGTTATTATGGTTTGCACCGAACATTTAGTCGAATGGCAAGCATTTTTCAGTCATTCGGCATTGAACCGAGAAGTTGCGAATTGCTTAGTGAATTACATTAATTTCTTTCTGTTAAATTTCACATCTAATGACACATTTCCACGTTGCACCAAATATTACAACATTTGAAAAGGATGATGGATGTAAAAATCATCTATGAAATTAGGAAATGTGAAATTAGGAATCATTCTTGGATACCAATTATTATTGCTACAATTACAGCATAAAATCCATTCTCTCATCTAGCTCATTGATTTGGTAGACTGAACAGCTTCGTTCCTTCTCTTGCGAGATGTTATTCTTCTTCGCCGAATTATTTCACCTTAATGATAGAGTTTGTGGCTTCTTCAGCCACCACTGTGTCGTTTAGGGGGAGAATCACGGGCTTCTTCAGATGCTCGATAGCTGTCTTACGTCAAGCGTGATCGGGACTGAAGTAAAGATCGGAACTAGTGGCCTACTGCACATATCGAACATCTGAAGAAACCCGTTTTTTCCACTAAACGACATAATGATCCTTCCTTCTAATAGTGTGGTTAGTTTCTTTGTCTTGACCATATCTGGTACTAGCAATAAAACTTTCGTGATCTCCCGGAGTTCATGGTTGGATCGCCTGTCATTCATCTTCTTACGTTTGTACACTGAGCTGCATATTCTTCGAAGGACTTAGTTCTCAAAAACCAAACTCTTAAAGTTTCAGTTGCTGTCCCCCAAGGCAATTCTTCGGTGTTTTTTGTAACATACGATTAACGAGTGACCAGGACCACTGATAATTTATTTATATAAATGTTCACCATATATGATTCACATGGATGCAAATGATAAAAGGATATGATAACCAATATTTATTTCGCTAAATGTATCTACGTAAGTTCGTTTATTTATTTAAATTTAGTTCGGGACGTTTTTGATGAATTCCTGCGATTATTCTGAATCAAATCATTTTGAAGCATCTTTTTCACTGAGTGACTGTCATTCATTCAAACCATAAATAATACCATGAGAATTCAAGATCTTGTTCAATGACACTCAACAATTTGGTCATTTAGGTCCTAGCTGATTGTTCAGTAGATCGGATGTGTGCAATCAGACTGCGATGTTGATTGTATTACAGGAGTCAATTGTGGGCAGTGCATCGTGCATACACAAATTCCAGTGCTTCGTCAAATCATCACGGTCATTGTTAGAGAGGCCGGCGAGTCATCATCCATTGAACTATAGTAATAATGTCAGACCGTTAACATTGCATTTCGCATACTTGGCACTTCCGAAGTTATGTGTAAATCAAACAATATCGAGCAAGATTTTAGTTTGCTCTTTATGTGCACGTAGGTCAGATAAGTGATACCAGGTGGGATTATAATGGAATTTCAATTGAATTTTCAATTGTTCACCGACTTTCATAGTTCATGCGACCTTTCACATTATTCTCGATGATAAACTTGTACTACTGTCAAAGCATTGTGAGTGTAATTGCAAAATCATTATCTTTCTCTTATGGTATTTGAATACGCTCTTATTTCTCGTTTAATAAAAGTAGAATATATTTGGCTTTTTGAATTTATGCATGAATAATCGTCGTTTTTGCTGCACTTTATATTTGATATTACTTTGATCATCGACGCGTTGAGAATTATAGAGTTCAATAAACACCTCCACTTTCCAATTCAGTATTGGGACATGCTTTACTTCAGACAGGAAAATCCTTGCCCTTATCTACATCTTATATCAAAATCTGAAATTACCGGGTATGTATAGACAAAAGATTTGAGGAAGGTGTGGTGAATGTATGATGATATGGATGCATGAACGAAACTGAAACAAAATTCATGTGACAATAATCATTTGCTTTAATATTGGGAATGTTTCGGATTGTCCGGATAGTGATATCAATGGATTTTACGTCAATACCGGATAATTGATTAATTAGTTTCAGTGCATATTGCATGTTGTTGACAATCTAGCGTGTTTTATGGCTTTGAAACAATTGAGACGCATCGGATCTCTAAGAAAGTACAAAAACTTTCGCCGAAGACATGATTAGTGTTCGAAGATGCATAAATGTATCAGGTACATGTATTGACATTGTGGTCGCAAACATTGTAACCAATCATCAATAGAACTCTCTCACATATTTACCAAACAAATTAAGAAAATGTAAATTTATATGCTGTATGCTGCCTGAATGATGTTTCCGTATGAGTCGCAAAGAAAATAAAAAAATTCGCACGAAGTAGTAATTGTCGAATCACTTTAATGAAGTAATGTGTCAACAACAGGAAAAGTTTTGCGCTCAGACGTTCAGCTGTAGCAGGATAAATACACCGATAGACTGCAAGAATGGCAGTTTGGTACCACTGACAAAGAAAGATACAAATCCAAAAGACAATGCAGCTAGATGTATTTGAGACACTCAAAGGCTGAAAGACAGGTAAGTCTTTAGCGTTGCTTTCTTACACGTGGTTGCGTCTATACCATTGCATGGGCCATCTGGTTGGAGTAGGACCTCATCCACACGGTACTTCTAAAAAGTGCGCATTGAGCAAGTCATCGTGCGCAATGCCGTCTGAGAAAAGAGACTTTTCCCCTTCATTTACGACGGCATGAGTTTGATTACGTAACAGCTAAATTTCTCGATATGGATTGCATCAAATTGTCTGGTTCGTTCATTCAAGTATGCGTCGAACTTAAGAAGAGGAAAAGCACATTTAATGAATTTCTCATTCCCTTCTGCAACGCTCTGGTTGCCGGGGCCCGGGGCTATCGCACTACTAAAATTTTGTGGCCGCCTCAGCTTCGACTGTTGCGGGCAGTAAGCAGAGTGTTGGCTTGTCCCTTCTCTGTTTGATATCAGCTTGTGCCCTGCTAGAACGTTATCAATGGTTACATATCGGAAAAATTTCTTTTCTCTTGGTCTCATCGCGCACCTCCGGGTGTATCCTAATCATATTCATTCATGCTTATTTCTATGATTTCTTCCTTGCTTAGAAGCTATTGTTTTGTATGAAATATTCTCGATGTCAAATTCTTCAAACCACAGCCACTGCCCTTGCCAGTTATGTTGTCATGCATGTTTCTAGATCATTTGCTGTCATATGTTGCCATTTAGATCGCCTTGCACAATTTTCACTCGCATGAAGTCACTTTCACTATTGCATGTGTACTCATTTCTGATACGAATGTAAATATTCGTAAACAATCATAGACATGAGAGGTATCATTTTATCAATTATTGACAAAGTTTATCGATACAGTCGTTTAAGTGTGCCAGGACAAGGGCTTGGTTAATTTTGGAATAAAAAAGCGGACATTTACTGGATCTCTGAGAATGGGCGCCATTTCTTCTGAAAATACGATTGTTTAGATTCCTTAACATTCGTAACTCTCGAAATGCGCATTATCATGAAATGAAGTAATTGCGACGATGGAATAATAATTGTGACACCAAGATTGATGAAATCAGATTGAAACCAGTCCTTACGGCAACTAATAAGCGGCAGGCAGTTGGTATATTGAAAAGTAGCGAAATAAATTCCTCCGGTGATTTCGACTTTAGGCCATGTTTGCTTTTAAAGACAATTTCCTTCGCAATGGACAGTAAATATTTATAAAACACAATTTTCTACTTTATTGTGCGATTTTGATACTCGTCAAGTACATTACTCAAATTGAAAAAGGAAAAATGATTCGGTAGGGCAGTCAATAGAGTTGGACGAAAGTTTGATCCAACCTAGGATTCAGTTTACGTTCGAATCGAAGGACTCCATCAAGGAACACTCAAAGTAATCCACATTTTCTCTCAACCGCACTTATAGCTGAGCATCCTGGGAACAGTGTTTTACTCATACTGCTTGGTCGATTGAAAAGAAAGCATGTGCATGCCATCGCAAGATCACAATGAAGTGATCTTCCTGCCATCGGGATATGTAAAGAATTACTATTGCTAGCGAAATTAACAGAAGAATTTCAAGCAGCTTGGTAAAACTGGAGAAGGTTCACGTGGAAACTGAACTGAGCGATAAGAAAAATTCCAAAGTGTAGAAAGCATGAACCTATACATCAATAAAGGTATCTGTAATGTGGTATGGATGTATGGTAGCTAGAGTTAAACAACCAGCGAAAGGATTCGCCTCAACTGAAATACTAATGCTGAATATTATCATCGATGGTGCTAACAGTACATTGACCAGATCAACAATTCAGACATCCGTGAAGTTCTTGTATTGAGCAATTTATGGGTGGAATAAATCAAAGCTCTGTTCAGCGACCACAAGTGCACCAGACTCAAAGGATCATGAGAATGGCTTGACCGGGGTCACGTATTAGATGATGGCTGAAGAAAATAGGGATGCACCAGACGCACATTAACTATCATCAACAAATTCAATATTAAACGACTTCGCGTTAATCAATTTTCACTATGCGTCAGAAATTCGCACAGCAGTCAGTTAGAAAGGAAACTATGATAGTGTTAAATTTGATTGTTCTCGACTTAATAATGAAAGAAAAATGGAAGCAGAGTTATTGTTACTCTACGTTACATGTAAGTGTTTCATTTCCTATTGTCTGACTATATGGGGCAAGCAAAATTTAGTTTTTAACAATTGCAGAACTATTCATAGAAATGATGGATACTGTTACATTATTGCAAGAAATCGGTCTTTTTATAAGCGCTTTTTGTCGGTGCAAGTTTGTGATGCATAGTGAAACACACAATGGTTTAATATATGAATTAGTACATTAGTCAGCCTCGATGCAGAATGACCAT
Source organism: Prostheceraeus crozeri (assembly GCA_907163375.1). Lineage (NCBI taxonomy): Eukaryota > Metazoa > Platyhelminthes > Polycladida > Euryleptidae > Prostheceraeus > Prostheceraeus crozeri. The sequence goes on from CAJQUW010006195.1 coordinate 69,480, forward strand.
CCATTAGTCTGATGCAGAATGACCACCGTTCGGCTGGCTTAATTTTCGCTTGACCGATGTCCCAAATGATGGATGAATACTTAATTCCGCTGATTAGCAAGTTTTTACTCATATATGAAACGTTAAAGTATTAGCGATGGAGGTTTATAATTTTAGGGACTGACTTACTCAGTCAACCAACTTTTCAAAACAGCTTATATATCTCAAGATTCAATTACTCCTTCTGTTTTTTATTCCATCACTATCTGATCAATCGATATTTGATGAAACATTGGGAATCTGTCAATAAAAATGAATTTTTCGTCCATACCCAGCGTTTATTCTTTACTTAGTCTAAGTTAGAACTCAATGAAGCTTTATGCATAAGAAAGCTACATTGAGGAGGAGATAGCTACAAGTCACTACAAAATCTCAATTTTGATTATGCAGATTGGTGGATGAATATTTTGGTATAAGATTTGATAGGGGATTTTATGTCAACATGCTATATGGTTACAAATAATGTTGCTGTAATAGCTTCGACGAGTATTAAAGCCAACGACGAAGATTGCGTGCTTGTTCCTGCTTTTTGTTGCATTTGTGACATGATGGTACAGTCAGATGGTTGCAAGGATGGAGTTGTGATGAGATTGCGTTCTGCTTGGAAAAATTTCCATGAACTTTTCCCTGGCCTTACGGAAGGAGGCATTCATTTCAGAAGTCATGGACACGCATACAGCATGTGCGTACGAAGCATCTTGGTCTACGCCAGCGAACCGAGGCTCATCACCAACCAGGATGTAGATCGCTTCGTCGTTATCAACAATGCTATGGCGAGGTGGATCTCCTCGAAACGACGCCGACCGTGTTCCCGTGGACGATATGTGTATGAGGCTTCGCAGGATCGAGGACGAATTCACATGCAGCGAATGGATGAAGAATCCTGGTGAAAGAAGATCTTGTCCTTTAAAGTTTGTGAACTCACGAACTCACTCCAAGAGGAGATGGCATGTGAACATCAAGGATGATATGCCAAAGATTAATCCTCATAACATCATCCCACAAGATCAAGTAGTTTGGAGAAATGCCATTAAGGAATGTCATCATCGATCACGTCCAAACTACACAGCATGGTGAAAAGAAGGCGTGGAGTGAGTGATGAAATCGTTGCATGCAATTCAAACAATCAGGATTTTTGAAAAGGTGCCGCGATAAGAAGGAAGTTTAGAAACACTGATATTCAGCGACTTAACCTCGTCAATATTGATGGCACCAAGTTACATGAGGTTCCTAACTCATTGAGAAGTGCGACAAGGATGCTGTCTCGCCAAAATCATTCGTTACAAAATAAATTAGTGCTCAGGAAAAGCGCAGGATTTTTGGTGGATTACTCATTGTTCGAATGACCAGAGAAAATAAATGTTCAATATTCGTGAAATTGTCATGTTCTGCTGCTAATATATCAGACATGATGTTAGAATATTGAACAATACTACTAGGATATACCGATGAAGCTGTCGATTAGTGACATGATTAATTGATAACCGGTAATTGACTGATTACCATTACCGATAATTTTGATTTAACCAATATTACACAAAAGCATGGTTTGAGTTGAACAATTCAATCATTTTCAGGTGAGTTTTTCGGGCCCGAAGTGTGCGCCTAACGATGACTGGTTGGGCTGGTCGAAAGGCCTCGCACAATACATTGCTCATTTAGCCAACATCTGGTTTTTGTGGCTTTTCTCAATTGAAATAAATTGCTCTAGTCCATTATTTTCTGGAGTTATGAGATCATGCTGCATTAGTACCATTGCATGTATACGACGAGCTTATTTCTGTATACGGTGTAATATACATACTTGAACCAAGCTCGCTAGACGGGAGAAGAAATGTACAGCTCAACGATTATACAGATCTGATTTATTCTTCACTATCTTATCATCGCTTTTTTTGTTAGGGAATGTTGACAGTTATCAGTCGCTGTGATGTTTATTTTATAATTGATTGATAGAAGGTCATATTTGTCTAGCTTTCTTAAAGACAAAAATGAATCAATCTGGAGACTGAATTTTGTCAAATTGATTTAAAGGTAACTTTCGTCATGTGTCCGAACCCGCATGTCTCATACAAAGGCGCATTGCAATTTATTAGCAAGGTGATCTGATTTAAATGCTTCAAAAATGACTTTTTATGCCACTGATTTCAAAATAATGTTTTTGTAGCAAAATTAAAAATATTCAAGTCGAGAGAAAAATTATGGCATTACACGTATCTTCTATCTAGTCCTGCATGCGTAACTTATAAAGCTATGAATCACTTTCTTTTGGGCTGAGTTAATTCTCAAGATGATTTATTCATATGAAAATGAAGTTTCATTAATTCAATCGGACGCAGACGTGAAGAGTTGTTCGTCGCCTCCGCGTTTATAGCCTTGGTTTGTGATGCTTGTGAATTGATTTTTATATGGTGTCTGGCGATTTATGAGAGAAATTACACCAGAATTTGCCAGCTTCTCGCGTAGTGTTGAGCTACACGTTCATGACGATAGGAAATGTTTTAAATTGCACCATGAAAATAATGTGCAGATGTAAATCACACTCTTATAATACCAAATGATCCAATCTTTACATCCGGCCAGGTATTCATGTGCTTTCCAAAAAAAGTTGATACATTTCTTGTTTCTACAATGGATCACGATGTATCAAGGCAAAATGGTCCTCGTTGCAAAATGGTGTTGAAAAAACTGTCCCAGGAAAAAATACTCGAAATAAAGCTCCAAGAGCTGCAAGAGATAATTGATTTCTCGACTAAACTTTTTGTAGAAATATAGGTTTCAGATGTTGCTTTTATCTAAAATTTTATTTAGAGACTTTTCCTAGCACCTATATCAAAGTCGAGTTTTAGAACCACTTTAAAAAAAGACCAGAATATGAGACATGGTCAGAGTTATGAATCTGTCAATGTTTTCGTTGGGAACAATTTATTATTTTTTGTGTCCACTTTTTTCTAACAAAATTTTAGTTATATCGCAGACATGCCTTTTTCACTTATGTTTATATTCAATATTGCATTGAATTGAAAAGCACTAAATCTCAGAATATCAGCAAAAATCACGTCGTTAGGATGTCTGTGGCGTATGGATGGGCATCTTCACATTCTACTTGTCATTTGTTATTGCATTATCAGCTTCCTACTTCGAAACGCTATCATTATTGGAATAGTTTGACTAAAGATTCGGTCTCTTCGCAACGTCATCCGTAAATTGATATCCATCATTTTTAAGAAGATGCTCACATTATGAAACTCAATGTTTGAAGAATGTTCTCTAACTGCGGTCCATCACATTTATAAGTAGTCATCTCTGAATAACTGCATGATAATTCGATGAGCTAAGTTGAATAAAAAACATTAGGCAGCCGCCTACTCCGGAAATTTGTGAGATTTAAATCTAAAGTGATGAGTGATGACGCAAATAAGTACCGTCAAGCTTTGCAAATGTTTGTTTCTCAAAGCTTGCTAAGACAATCCGACCGTTATTGCTTAATTGGCGAACGTACGCTGTCATTCGCATGACATCACGATGCTTTCATCTTATTGGCTGACATGTACCTCTGATCGCTGGTTGGGAACAGCTCGTCATCATATTTACTTCCACTGCAATTCAATGTGGAGACTTATCTTCGGAACTGATCATGGATGAAACGAAATTCGACGTCCGCTTCAAGATAGTCCTCATCGGCGAGTCGATGGTTGGAAAAACATCTCTACTTCGTTGCTGGCGTGGCGATCCATTTGAACCGAGTTTAATGACAACAGTGGGCGTTGACTTCGCGGGGAAAGTCTATGAATTGGAAGAAGGTAGATTGCGTCTTGACGTGTGGGATACAGCGGGCCAAGAAAGGTACGGAGCGATGACATCTGTGCACTACCGCGACGCAAAGGCTTTTATCTTCGTTTATGACATATGTGATTCTCGCTCATTTCGTCAACTTGCTGGACGTTGGTTAAATGCAGTTGATGAACACATAGCTGAAGCAGTACCAATTTTCATCGTTGGAAATAAATCAGATCTCTCCGAAAAGAGGCAAGTGAGTACTGAAGAGGGTCAGCGCTTCGCTGATAGTCAAGGGGCGTCAGCCTTCTTCGAAACATCTGCAAGGAAAGGTCTTGGTGTTACGCAACTGTTCAACAGTGTAGTGTCGTGCTTAACATCTGCTTGGGGCATTTTGAAACTTCCATGTGAAGAAAGTGACTGTCCTTCCAATTCAAAGCATAAGAAGTGCAATAATAAGCGCGGTTTTCGTTTACGCTTGTTTCCTAAATCTCGGAAATCGAGTGTTTGTTGTGCTGCAAGGCGCTCCTGATTATCCAGTTAGCGGCACAATTTTTCGGTTTCGATCAGCATATAGAGTAATGATATTAGGAATGTCCTGGAAGTATACTTACATCTTATAACATTTGAAAATATCTTTGTAGATATCCGATTTCTGTTCGTAAAACTTACAGGTGAATCTTTTTTTGAAGTTGATGTAAACATTGCTTGAACGTAAGATTCTGCAAATGCCACTGGGTCAGATTGGATGCGAATGTATCAGATTGAGATAGGTTTTTCAAATTACGAAATAGTATTCAGTTATTATTCAGTATTCAACGTCAAATTTGCATGCACAGGTATTTATTAGTTTTGAGCTGTTGATATTCCATCGACACGTTTGACACACGAAAGCTTTATTATTTGTAGGATATCTGCGACTTGCCCATATTTGAGGACTAAAATGTAAATTTTAGAAGATTAGCCCTATATTAAAATATCTGAATTTGTCTAACACTGGTTCTATGTGTGAAATAGTTCTGGCTGGGAGAAAGGGGACTTTCTCCCTTCACCGTAAATATTTAAGCCTCAGATTTGGGATCAGTGTCGTTCTAATTTACAAAATCGAACGGTTTTACATAACTCCTGACTATATTCGGTTCGGTTTACATATACTTAAACCAAACCGACATTTTAGGGAAACCTCATAGTGAAGTGTGCAACATACTTTATTGAGTGATTTTTGGTGTTAAATTTCGATGTCAGCCAAACAATTTGTGATCTTCAGCATGCATTCTATTTTCGAGAGAATTTTCGAATTTTATAATCCCGTATGGGCGAGCGATCATCAGTATTGTGGAATGTTATTGTCACAGTCAAATCATGTAATTCTATTTTCTGTTGTGTTCCTGATTTCCAAATTTTACAATTTTACGCGATGGATCAAAACTCGTGGGAGCTAAAGTGGCGTCTGAATATTATTAGTCAAGACGCAACTCTTCTTATATATGACATTTTCCGTAATTATTTGTACGTTGCATTTATACTTCTCATTAAAAGAGCATTTATTTTTGAAGAATAATCAGAACGTTGTTTTCCTCTTCACTGCTTTGAAATAATAGAAAAAACATTCATCTTGATTATCTGAAGAGAATAACAAATATTAAGTCAATAAAAGACATCACCGAAACCGCACTCGCCCGATCTAGGAATCGAACCGAATTCCGCGGTCGAGACGAGCTCGCACCTTCTTCACTAGACCACACTGGCGGTTCAAAAAGAATGCGAGTGAAGGCAGAAGTCATCTCCAAGTGATATCGACAGCTTATTGTCCTATTATTATTGACAGAATCAAGGGTGTCGGTGTCTTGTATTGACTGAATAGTTCCATTCAGTTTAGCTATTCAATGTACTGCGACAGACCTTTGTTGTCAACATTCATCTTGGCGAACCCAAAGTACAATGTGAGACATGCATAATGTAAGGAGTTCTTTCAACTTTATTGGATTCCGGGAGTCTTCTCCCTATAATGTCTTTGTGAACAGACACGAACGAATATGAAGAAAAGTCACACATAAGAAACACGTCTTCATTCTCCACATTAACCTGACCGCCTTGTTGCGGCTGCTATCAGGTAGTTCGTAGTATATATAGCAATAATTATTTACTGGTCCAATTTTTCCTGATCCTGCTGATAATTTTTGTTAAAATGGATTTCCGATTTATATGGTGACAATTCTTAAAACTTAGGCAACTTTGTTAATAAATAATTTTTAATCTAGCAAATTCCTTATATTGCTGCTGGTCCATAGATATTGAACTGCATTATACTGCAATTTACGTTTTTGGAATCGCTTACTTTTCCATCAGTTTCAGCATGCTCTTTAATTAAACTGGGGTTGCATCTGATTTTGATTCGTTTTCAACTCATGTCCATTCTTTACTTCATTCCATATTCTAAATCTTAGACGAAATAAACTAAATAAATATAAATAAGGTATCAGATTTCAGACAACCAGTTCAAATATTTTGATAACAGTTTTGATTCTGTTGATGTGATACTGTTCCATTTATCATTCCTGCTTCCGTTTACTTTAATCAAATTTATACTGAAATATATCATTTCCTCAGTAATACTTAAATCTAACAACAGGATGCATGTTCGTCTGAAACAGCTGTTCAATTGAGATAACGAATGAATAAAAGGGCCGAACATCTGGACTGGTTTTGCACAGTTTCTTCATTTGAATGTGACATGTTATAACAATCTATTTGAATTGCTCTTTAATAGAACCACAACACCCCTTAATCACCACATCAATTCAGAAAATAACAAATCTGACTTTAGAAAACAACTAAATCAATTGAAACCCAACTCAAAAGGAGACACACCTTGATATTTTCAAAAGCCTAGAATGAAAACTCTGCCTAAATAACATATTTTAGGGACAGAATATTTAAATATTGATATTGAATTGCTTCCTCAGTGGAAAAATGGGAGCAGATCTGAATAGCTTTCATTTCATCCAATATCTGGAATCATCAGCAAGCCTGGTTCACATCTCTCAACATCAACACAACTCCCTATGTAAAGCTGCAGCCATGCCCTGTGTAAATTTGAGATTTGCAATTTCGACGGGCATTCATTAAATCAGTAGTGTGTTTATAGTGATATTTAATGAATGCCTGTCGAAATTTTGTTAACTTGCTAATTGCAAATCTCATATTGTGGGGAAATTACAGAACAGTCATCGAATTGATTTTCTAATATGAGGTACATCTTTAAAAATTTTGTAAGATGAGAGGCATCCTACCTTATCTGTCTAAATTTTGCAAAAATTTGTGGACTACACATGCACTTACTCAGATTGCATTTTCCATTAGTTACTATTTCAGGTTTTGCACTTCCAGCGATATTTTCGGTTGCTTGTCGATTTTCCTGTCAGTGCATACTCCTCTCCTTTCACTCTGCAAAAAACTGTATGCGTTGGACAAAGTTAAGAAAATTATTGCATGATGGTCAATTTTTCAATGACGATTATTGAGTATGTGCTGAAGAAAGCTACCATTCATTCAGTGGCATTTATTGACCTGAGTGACTATGCTTCATCCTCAACTTGAAATTATCTATGATTGAACTTAACTTGCCAATATTGAATATGAAAGCTGGTAAATTCTGATAGTGCTCACGAATCTACAGTGTGACATCATGCAATCTCAAGATGATAGTTAAACTTATAAACTGATTGAATACTTCTCTTAAAAACCAAATTTCTCTTCTGAAAATCTTAAAAAGTTCTCGCAGTTTAGTGTATTTGGTCATATTCAGTCCTACTTTCATGACATCTGTGTAATGGAAAGTATTTTTTATCAGTTTCCGGGTGCGCACGAGTTTATGGAACTGTCCATTATTCAAATTTTGAAAAGCATTTTGTCACCTAGACATGTGTAGGCCTATTGTTTCATAAGGTCCAGTATATGGTCCATCTACCCAGTACATGATTTGACTGAGCTGCATTTTAGCTACAAGGTTTGAGCATTCATGCAACTTTTGAACTGTTCGTTGATAGCTCATGTGTGAAGTGCAAGTTGCGAAAACTTACTGATCAAGACACGGACAATGTTATAGCATCGTGGTATTCGCAAAGTGAGAAGTTGTATGTTCGAGTGTTGAAGTAGTTTCAGAATTCTTTGCAGACAGGTATCACTCAAAGTTGAAATGTTTTTCATGGAAAAGTTGTTTTAAAGTTGGGAAAAAGAAATATTCGATGCTCCTGTCACCCCAGTTATAAGAGGTGCAAGATCAGTAGCCAGTTGAATGCTTGATCAATACCTCCTCTGATCTAAAACACAACCTGATTATTCCTTCCCCAGGTTGATGGTCCTGATTAAATATTATGTTCTTGTTATGACTTGTGATAATATGGAAGCCAAACATGACTTTTCCGATATGAAACATCACGTGACAACTCAAGAATGAAATTATTTCATTTCTGCTTTGACTCCCTATGCTTCGTGAGAGGTCGATTCGATAGAACGAATTCTATTAATTATTGTCCTTTCAGTCTTCGTGAAAATATATTAAGTGCTGGCTTGAATTACAAAATAGTCACAAAAAATTCCTCTGCTAGCTGGAAACGCGTTGTTAAATGATCATGCCTTTGAGAAACGAAAAATGTTTTCAATCTACTCACAGCAGAACTTAAGACAGATAAAAGCCAGATGGAAAATGTTTTTTCAGAGAAAAAGGAAGCAAATGCACCTGAAGCAATAAATTGAATCCTGTCGATCGACGCTGCCTTAAAATAAAATTACTAGATCGATGTTCTTCTCAAACTATCTAAACCTCGCTCATATAAAGTGCTTTATAGGCTATATCTTACTTATTCGATGAAAAATCCTCCTTTACCATTCATTACTATAATGTGGAGCTTTTTTTATGGAATGTCAAAATTTATTGAGAATAGTGCGATGCATTTCGCGCAACTATGCTGCCATGATCACGCATAATGAAAAGTATTGACACGAATAAAAGATAAAAACTAATTAAAATTAAATTTTGGGGTATTTTGAAACTGGGTCCCTCACTTTTTGTACAGGAGAGGAAACTTAAGAAAAGCCATTTGACGGTTTTTTCAACCCCACTCTACATATTCCAGTCATCAAACCTTTTGTACCCGCAATGCTAAACAAATCCGTGTGGACTCCCGGACTAATCACGAGGGCCGAGAAAACAAGAAAATCAATTCTTGATTGAACGCATCAACAAATCCTTAACTGAAGCAGATCAAGAAGTCCAGACATGCTACTGAAAACTAAGAGATAAGCAACAGACAATATACAGCTGATAATTCACAGAAATGAAAAACATAGAAAACAAAAATTTTGTAAAATTTCAAGAAGAACAGAACTCCAAGATTGTCCAACGGAGAATTTTACTTTTTTGCCGTTCCCGTTGCACTACTATAAGGCTGCCTCTATAATTCTCTCTCTCCGTAATGCCGTGTCTTGTGTTTTAGTGCTGACAGACTTAACACCCATGTCATGGTTGGTACTCATCACATGATTGACAATCTTGGATAATCCTTCCAGATTAATTTAGGACCTCCACCTGTCCCGTTCTCTTTCGTTTATCGTCCTCCCAGTCCCATCAATATATCTCCATCTGCAATTATAAACCGCAATCGACATAGTAGTAATTCATGCGCAAGTTCTTTGCTGGAACCGGTGTTGTAGCTCATGCTCTCCATGTATTCCATTTTCCGATCGGAAAATGTAATCTTGATGAGATTCTCCGATAGGAAAATAAGACCCCGAGTTTTGAGTTTGAACCTCAGTTTCCCTACGGTGTTTCAGCAATAACTATATATTTTTTTTAAATGAGCGCCATTAACTGTTTTTGCAATAAGACGTCATTTTATCAATGGATGTCAATTTTTTAGTTGAAATGTACTTCGACCTCTCACTTCCACCAATTCATAGATGTCTGAAGACTACGTAGCTTCCATCTTTCCGCCATTCCTGTCGTCTCTCTTCTTTGTTTCGGAGAAGTACATGATCTCTGATCTTAAAGACATTACCCGAATTTTATGCGGAGATTGTGGTATCTGATCATCTTCTTCTGTGAGGATTTTATTCTGGATATCATGACGCAGTAGATATCTGCTCTCATTGCATCTCGGCCCCTCAAGAGATCACTTAAGTAGTGGGAAGTCAATTCCTTTGGTCCTTTGGTGAATTAGATGCTGTCGGGTAGGTCGACTTGGAGTCTTACTTACTTAAGGGCAGCCTGCATGTGTCCCGTCGGTTCGGGAAAGGCCTTACCGCGTGACTTCCACAGCCATCGATTCAGCACGGCAGCACCCCAGTTGACGCCGCCGTAGAAGCTGTTGATATCCCGCCTCCATCTCCTTCTTGGACATCCAACAGCACGTCTGCGTCCGCGAGGGGTCCATTCGGTCAAACGTTTGGACCAACGGTTGTCTCCGTAGCGGCTGACATGACCTGCCCAGCTTCACTTCAGTTTCTTTATTCCTTTGTACACATCTTGCACTTCATTGATGGATCTAATTTCAGTGTTACTTCTTCATTCGCGATAGGAAATGTCGATATGGAGTCGCAGGGCAGCAAAGGCTCAAAGCCAAACACAGTGCAGTATGGCGAGACACCTGAAAATGCACAATACTTAGTGAGGAGTTGAATAAGAGTTGCTAGATGACAAGATGCTCAAGATATTACACTGCAAACAAGATATTACACTACAGATAAGATAGCATTTTATTTTATTATATATATTGTATTATACTTTGGTGTCATCAGACAAAATCTAAATATAGGCAATATAGGGCACATATATTATGCATGCATGAATTAATTATATTTAATCTTGATCTAGACTAATCTTGATCAGACAGAAAACTCCGAGGTCATGCGTTGCAGAGAAAAAAAATCGTTCAAGAAAGTAGCGATTGTAGAGGCCGTGATATCCGATGCTGCCCGAGCATAAGCAAATTTCGTGAATTTGCATGTGACCACCACAGCATTCTGGTTTTCTTTCATGGTTAAGGAGAGATTCGTGATAAAATCAATGGCTACGGAAATGCCAAAATCTTGGTTCCTCAACCGCAATCGGATACACCGATTTATTGGCCGTCGAGAATTTTTTGTTGACTTTCTGCTGGTAGAACAGCTCTCGATAAATTCTTTAATATCGCCAGACATATTGTGCTAGTAAAATCTTTCTTGTAAGTGGAATGAAAAAGCAAAAGAAACGCCGATTATAGGAATGAGTTCAAAGTTAAAGCAAAATTACGCGCACTTTATGCAGGGTCTTTTCTAGACCAAGATGACCTCCTCCTGTCATGCTGACATGGAGCCCATTCATTGTTCTCTTCTTTCCATCTTCTGACAATATGACAATTCTTTTGCTGATGTGACGGTGCATTAATCCATCCATGTTCTTCGGATATGCCGTGTAATACAGTTGGTTGTCTTCAAATGTGAAATTTTTAACCTTCGATCCTAATTTCCTTTTCCCGTTCTTGATTTCCTCTGTTTTCGAGGGGGTAGGTTTTCTTAACGACGCATTCGAACATCATCAAATGAGTGATTTTTGCCATTTCGATGTAGATGTATGCAGTCAAGCAATGTCACAGAGCTTCATTTATACCACTGTTCTGATTAGCAATCCTAGATCACATTTCTTTGCAGACCACAAAGCTGTCAGTACCAATTAAGTAAATCAACCATGAATAGGGCACTCAGACCTACGGACACTGAGTCTCGTGTAAATGTAACGGCTCTCACTTTCCTAGCCCGAAACTAATATCTGTTTTTAATTTCTTATAGGAAAATGAAATGCTTGCTTATTTTTCCGACGGAAACAAAAAACCTAAGGATAATGTATCTCATAACAATAGTCTCTGATTCACCACCACACGTCCTAAAGTCTGCGCAGTCTTGCAACCCGCCTTCAGGCCAATCGATCCTTGTTTGCGGTTCATAATTTCGCATAGGCCTGGAACGCATGGAAGAACGCAATCTGGTGGTTTCCGCTCTTCTCTTATTTCTCTCGAGCAATCTGCTACACGCAAAGAACACGTTTGGCTTCCTTCTCTGAGAATCCAATGCTGAGTGGCACATCATGCAAATGACCCAGCTCCTGTCGAAGGCATTCTTGAGAACAGATAGTTCGGGCACGCGAGGGAAGTGAACTGATCACCCCATTAAATGCGGTTCGCGGATGGCACGACGTCCTCTGTAAATATAGATCAGCGCATGTATGTTTGAGTTTTCTATACACACCGAGGACGACATCATCTTCTCTCTTCTGAATTAAAATGTCCAAATATGGTAAAATCCATTGTTATTTTGCTTATTCTTCTATAGTGATTAGATGTTCTACTCAGCGGGCCGCTTAATTCATGTGAGCTTATTTAAAGACGACACTAATTATGATATTTGGAATCTCACACAATGCTTCAACAATGATTTTTTGTAAGTAGACTACCTGCTTTATTTTCTCATGTGCCTATAAGCGTCTTTTTTAAAAATTTTATTATTTTACTTCACACTCATCGATTGGACCTTCTTTTATTGACTTCATGATATTGCCTATTATGTATTGCCTACATCATACTATTCAGTTAAGGAAGACGCTGAACGTGGAGTGAGTGAGTGAGTCAGCACTATGGTAAATTTTGTGCATATGCTTCGGTGAGTGAAAAAAACACGTTAATTTAAATTGTATCGCTTGATGATTGCACTGATATCAAAGCAGTGGTGTCATCATTCACGTTTGTGCAAATGTATATGTAAATCCCAATTCGTTCAATGGATTGTAGCCTCCTGTCTAAGTGATGTCATCTTCAACGTAATAGATGACCATTCACGTACATTACGTGTAAAGGTATTAGTCCGGCAGCCAGAACGAGTTTCTGCAGGGAACGAGGCCGAAAGTGAGACTTTCACAGAATAATGTACACCATATGCCTACTACGAATCTGCACGTCTGCCGGGTTCTACTGAGTTTCTCTTCTTGTCAGACTGGATCAAAGAAAAACACATGCAAATTCAATGGGACGCAGATTGCAGTTTTTGGTTAAATTGGAATTTTGTATGTTTTCTCTGATTAAACGAAAAGTACTCTGCCTAGAGTCATAATTTTTGGCATGTAATGTCTTCATGTCATTTTCTATTATGTGCATGTGCTATTATCATGCATCTGATCGGCAATGTATGTGAGAATGTGGTTCAATGTGGATGAAGTGGGCCAACATTTTGGTGTTTGCCGACATTAAGAGGCTCGCCAAATCTAAATGTGTCTAGCTTTATAGACAGGGGTACATGAACATGAAAGAAAATGGCATGAAGACATTCCATGTCAAAAATTATGACTCTGGGCTTAGTACTTTTCGTTTAATCAGAGAAAACATAGAAAATTCCATTTTAACCAAAAATTGCAATCTGCGTCCCATTGGATTTACGTATTTTTCTTTGATCCAGTCTGACAAGAAGAGGAACTCAATGGAACTCGGCAGACGTGCCGATTCGTAGTTGGCATAGGGTGTACATCATTCTGTGAAAGTCTCACTTTCGGCTTCGTTCCCTGCAGAAACTCGTTCTGGCTGCCGGACTATATATGAAAAATCCCAATTTGTTCAATGAATTTAGTCTTCTGTCTTATAATACCGCAATCGTACTTTAATAAATGAGCCAAAATGCATTGGCTAATTACAGTGCGTTTAATCATTTATTTGAAACTGGCAAAAGTTGTGACCCATGAAACGAAAGCTGATAGCTTTCGGTAGATTTAATAAGGTATTCGCACTACTTATATTTCTAGGATTGTCACTGTTTTGGTGGTGAAAAGTTAGCAACCCTGACGTCAGCAGCAAAAAGACATTGTCAGAAAAGTTAGCATCAGAGACGTCACTATTTTGAGCGCTCGCATGCTCAATAAATTCGGGGTTTTGACTTGAATTGATTCCGGAATACTCGGAGACGACGGATCATTCACTGTAGAGCAGTCTCATGTTTTCCCTCTTCTTTTGCTATAGTTGCTGTCTTTTTTCTGATGATCTTTACTTCTATTACTCAACGTCCTCGTTCTTTAAAAGAACGATGACGTAGAGCAACTAGGTGCGTAAGAGGAAGTGCCTGCGCAAAGCCATGTTATGAATCCCCGTTGTCGGACTGAGCTTTTCAAGAGACCATTCTTTCATAGAACAGCAAAGCATCATTTGGAGGCATTTCCTACTTCTGTAAGTATTGAAGCATTCAAGAGGACCGTCAATAAACTTTGCTAACCTCTTTAGAGACTGATAATTTGAAGGATTAGGCCGTATGAATAAAAATTAGCAAATGCGTGGTAGCATTTACTTGAAGAGAAAGCACATACCTCACGAACTTGCCGAAGTAAACACTCAAAGTATAAGCATTTGCCTATCTTCATATGAATAAAAGCTTGCTTTTACTTAAAAGAAATTGCTTCCAACTAAGCTCGGCGTTCCTGATCACGCGACTGGCAACGACTGTAGCAGACCGCTATCATTGGCTATCAACAGGGCACCTAGGATTCTGCGAGGCGCAGATAATCGCAGAAAACGGTGGAAATCGCAGAAAAACACAGATTTTTACAATTTGAATAAAAAGTACGTAGATCTCTTTATTTATTTTTTTGCTGTTTTCGCTTCAATTTTGGTATTTATATCAAGTACATTATGCATCTCCATTATTGTTCTCCATATTATTACATCTCCATTATGCTATCGCGTGCCCATGATCAGCAGGTGCTTATGCCATGGCTGCTGCTGTTCACAGAGATAGAGACTCAACGCTATTATCAGTGTAGTGAAATGCTTCGCCCATCTCTCCCACTCAACGCACGTGACAGCGTTCTCTGGCCTGATCCATGAGCCAAATCAATACGCTGCCTGCACCGATTGGTTTAGCTACTATTTCTACATCCAAATCCAATCTATGAGCGAATAATACCAGGCATAGTAGGACGGTATAGGCTACATATACGGAATGTAGAGCCTATGTGGTGTATATACTAGGATATAGGCCTATTATATGATTCAAGTAATATTATTCAATATTACATGATTTGATTTTATTCAGAACAAAATTATTCAACATAAGTTACCTAATAATATAATAATACGAATTAAACGAACCTTCCTACTTGTTATTATTATTAAATACGGGTAAATTATGTACAGAAATTGGATTGCAGAAAAACGCAGAATTTGTGAAAATTAGGCGCAGAAAATCCTAGGGTCCCTGGTTATCAATTTATCATACAAACACAGCATTGGGAAGCATCGAGCATTAAGACGAAAGCGGATCCATAGACTTGTCAGAATCAGATGCTGAATAGATGAAGGACATTAACACAGAAGATGTGAACGCGTTCGACGAGATATTTGTGAATATCTAGTACTCGCCTAATACTCCTCGGCAAATCAGAAATTCCGTAAGAGAAGCAGAAAAAGGAACAGGCTTTGGTTGATCTCTCGGTCGATTTAAAAGCTGTAAGAAGGTATTTGGATAAAGAGCAAGTACTCAAGCAAATAGTAAACATGAAGACAACCACGAAAAACAAGTCCGACAGGACAAGGACTGGAAACAAAATAATCATTTTTAATTCGTGGAAAAATGAATAACTACCTTGCTTGCGTTCTATTACTGAGAACATTTCTCAGGAGCAGTGACAGTTCCCACTGTGAAAGGAAATCCCAGGTAATGGAACCATTGCATTTTGCTTCAATTGCATCGGTATTTAAAATAGGAAATTTGATCCACTCTATGGGTCGCATCAATTTTAAGCACTGTATTTGTGACAGTTTTACTGACAGCAGTTTGATGTACATCAACTTCATTTGCAACCCCCGTCTGAAATCCTTGATTTGCTAAATATCTTAAAGTCATCTTCATCTTCAGCAAATTCAAAAGCGAACCACCTCGAATTTCGTAAGTCTCTTCGCCCAAGAACTCGACGTTTGCCGAAAGGCGAATATTATTGAGCGTAAAACGGTGTATTCTTTGATACTTTTCATCGTCAGTCGTAGGTGGTTTGCTGGAGCGATTCATTTTTTGTTCTTAGATGCGCATGAAGGCTGTCATTTATCACTCTGATGCAACGGAAATAAAAGATAACTGCGTCAAAGTTTCCTAAGTAGGTGACTTCAATTTTTTGAAGTAAAGACTTCATTATAGAGTAGAAGCTTTGTTTTATTCATATGAATCAGAGCTTCGTAAGCAAATGCTTATTGCGGTAGTAACTGTTTGCAGCAAGTGCTTCGAAGCAAAGTCTTTGAAGTAGATGCTATTTATTTATTCATGTGAAGTGAAGTAAGTGCTTAAGAAAAAGGGTCTACTTGACTTTATTCAAACAGACTATTTTTTCTTTTGTGCCATTTCTGCTATATTATCTTGGCTTTTAAGATATTTCCATTTCTACCTCTGCGAGTTATTCAGAGCTCTGTAGTTCTCATTCAGTTACTTTGTACATTTTACATCCCCTTATCTGCTCATCTGTCTGTTCACTTTTCTACCGCCTTACGCCCAGTGCTTTTGTTATTTTTCCACTTCGGTAGACATTTATGTTTTGCACATCTTTTTACTGCTCTGTTGCATAATTACTTAGCTATAACTCTTTATCATTCTCGCTTCTTTCTTCAATTTTCTGCTTCTCAACCTTTGATCTTCTGCTGAGGGTGGTAAATAGGCTTATCCTCTTCCCTCGAGCTTTGATTTAAAGAAAACTTCACTTGATTTATAATAATTATAGATATTATTATTATTATTATTGGCATTCATTCAGAGAGCAAATATCTATCAACGACAAAACATCAGCATTACCTGACTAATATTTATTAACATAATGAAAAATGTTTTTGGTGCAGTTCTCAATAATCAGCGATCAAATAGCAATAATGGCATAAACTCAGATTTCACTGAATAAATTTTCTGCATGTGTGATATCTGTTACTTAAATGCTTGAGCTGGTCAAGCGCAGCCAAGTACAAGTACAAATAATTAAGTAACATCTGTCGTACGATTTTTTAGTCTGAAATGGCAGAATTTCTCACTAAAAAGTCAATATTGTCTACCGATGCATAAATTATTATCGCATTATTGCTATTACAACAGCACCATTTCATGTACGAGAAGTAGGCTTATTCGTGGAGATGTTGTGAACATCTGATAAAATAAGTTACATTTAAATTCCATCTATCCATCTCAAAGGCAGATAATATTTGAATTTTTGACCACCTTTTGATTAGCAAAAATCGCTTTAGAAAACGCTCAATCCGCTTGAGAGTGACAGGTAAAGATATCAAAACAAGCCGCAAAATTCAGTGGTTTTGGAAGTGAATAATCGAATTTTTATTCAGTTGTTGGAGGGATGCTATTAGCCTAGTGGTTAGCCTATTAGCAAAAACACACTTTTAGCGCGCTTTCGGATGGTGATCGACCACGAGGCATGATTACTGTATATCCTCCAATAGAACCCGAGCCTCTAATGTAACCCGGGTTTATGAGTCATGATTTAATAGATCCCGGGCTTCCAATAGAACCCGGGTCAGACTCAAAAGCATCTTATGGGCCCTATAGACCATATATAACCATCCGTTGCTGCTGTACAATTGTTCATGTACCTACCGTATACCTGGTAGGTATTAATATACAAGACATGACGATTTCACAATTAGTAAGCTAATAATGACATAGTGAATTCTACAGGTAGTTTCCATCTCTAATAATGTACCGATGCGTACCGGTATACTCGTGCGCACCCAGGTATCACACGTAAGCTACACATGTTACCGGTATGCTAATTTTCCGACTCAATCACAAGCGCTTGTCTGCTTTGTAAATATGGAAGACTTTCACAAATACTGTTATTTAATAGACTTTTAAAAATCTGTTATTCATATGTGACTTTTACGATTGTCTTTTATAAGCATGCACATGTAGTGTACAAGAGTTTTGCTCTCTAGCTGTACCGATAAACAGGAATCAGAAAGAGCAGCATGAATGAGTAGAACCCCCCCCCCCCGGTTCTATTAGAAGATATACGGTATGTTGATTGGCAGCTATACAAAGTCGCTTGACCAAAAAGTGGAGTTTTTGCTTGTATGTGTCATCAATCTTATAGGGTCCCTCCAACATTGTATATCAAAAGACTTAGACTTCTGAATGAATACTTAATGCTGTACAGCATTTATTTCTGAGGATAATTTAATTTCAGGGATGATTTGTAGGTGAGACATGTAGGAAATTTAGCCTCATTGTGAGAAATTTGACAAAACGTGAAGAAATGGTGATTTTGTGTGAGAAACGCTTTTGTTGAGAAAGAATGGTTGCAGTTCTATCCTAACATGTGGTCCATCCAAAATTTCAAAGTGGTTCTAAACTCGTGCTCTTCACTTACGCTTTATCTCTGAACAACAGAGATAGCATACACTTCACATTAGCGCCTCTAAGTGCATCTCCAATGTGTATGAAATTTCTTATGCAGATAGAAAATTCGCTCATTTACGTTTATCTGAAATTTTGTGACGATAGATCAAGCTTTGCAGATTATATGCAAATTTGAAAATCTGAAAAATCCAGAAAAAGTTCATTTCGATCTGATATTGCTGTATCTTTTCAGTCCTGACAGAATCATGGCGGGTCGTCGACGTCACAAAGTTAGCTCATTTTCTATTTCCATGCATTGTATCAACTTGGCATCACTCTCATGACTAAGACATGCATTGCGGCTGTCGAAAATTCGAGCTAATAAAATTCATTTGAAACAAGTGGAACTTCCACTATCATTTCCGATAAGATGCATTTCCTTGATATCTATTTTAGGCCTTAAGTACATTATATCTAATGCTTCTACTCATCTGTAAAACTTGGAACCTGTGTGTAGGCCTATTAGAGGAGATGGCAAACATTAATTCAGCTGGGAATTACAGCTTTTCAAAATTCCAAATCAAATTCCCTACATTTCATATCTATGCCAATCAATGACTTAAAATAGTATGCTGGGCTAGTTTATTTAAAGTCATTGATGTCAATGCGTAAGCGAAAGTATCAAATGATTACGCTAAGAGTGATTGTTTGAAGAAAGTGATTTACATAAACAATTCAATGACTCAATTTGACCATTGAGCTGTATTTGACTCAATTGACTATCAGGAATGGCATGTCCGTTAGCGCTAATTATACATTGAATTCAACTAGCTGATTCAGGGGTGTTGAAGTGCAAATTGACATACATCATTGTTCGCACGCTCAGTTAGTTAGATGATCAATAGATATCGCGTTGACAATGAGCGTAAACATTTTGTCTTCGCCTTTTAAATTCATCGCATCACTGCAGCCGTTGTGGATTGGCCAGCTAACTTTAGCAATCACTGCTGCTAGTTGGGAACAGTTTGCCGTGAAAATCTCGATCGCGACGTTCTTCGCGAATGATGTTACCCTCAGATCCCTATGTCAAGGGCGCCCAACATGATGTTCGATATAAAGTGGTCCTTGTCGGTGAATCAATGGTCGGTAAAACTTCGTTGCTTCGTTGTTGGCGCGGAGACTCTTTCCAATCCAGTTTGATGCCTACAATCGGTCTTGACTTCGCAACCCGGATCTACACTTTGCCCGAGGGCCGCCTACGTCTTGATGTGTGGGATACTGCAGGTCAAGAAAGGTATGGGACAATGACTTCAGTCCACTATCGGGACGCAAAAGCTTTTATCTTCGTCTACGACGTTTGTGATTCACAATCCTTTCGACAACTCGGTCGGCGATGGTTGAACACCGTCGATGATCACATCTCAGACGCCGTACCAATCTTCATCGTTGGGAATAAGACAGATCTCGAAGACAAGAGGGAAGTAGGTACCGAAGAAGGACAGCGCTTTGCAGACAGTCAAGGAGCCACAGCATTTGAAACCTCGGCGAAGGACGGCGTCGGTGTACTCGAACTCTTCAGTTGTGTTGCCTCAATCCTAACTCCTGTGTGGAGCTACTTGAAACTTCGGTGCAACGACGCTGATGATTCTTATTCATACTTCTTTAGAAAACCGTCCGTCCGTGTTGATAGATGTAAGAAGTGTGGACAAACGCACAAAAAACGGGCTATCCGATTAAAGCCATTAGCTGCTAAGAAGACTGACTGTTGCAGTTCTAAAGAAATGGTGCGACGTAATTCTTGACCACAGTCCGATTGGAAATCAGACGATTTTCAATTACTTCGTTCTGGTTTCTTGTGTCAGCGCAGTGAGCAGTAAATGCAGGTGTTTTTGGATACTACAATCAACTGAATTTAAGCAATCTACCTCAAAAACGTATGAAATCAGGCATCATCTATTCTTGACATAATACGCGCGCATTGCAGTTGATCAAGCTATTTGAAAAGGCATCTTACTGTGAAAGAGGATCACAATTGCATCAGCGCGTCTCACTGCATTGAGTTTACATGGAAACAAGAGAATGATTCCAATATTATTGGTTTTTCATCCGGTCATTCTTTGACATTTTGAAGATTTACAGAAATATGTATTGAAATGAAGAAGCAAAGGGACTGATGATAAGTATCTACGAAATCAACTGACTTCCATATGCCGGTTGCAGCTACATCATAACTTTGTGTTTGATAGACGAGTGATTTATTTTTTAAAGAATGTATAAAAGTGTTTTATGCGTACGGGATTATCAAAAATCTCATGATTTTTGATTGCTGACAATTAATTGCTGCCAATCAACTGATTGCTGTAATTTAAATCGTAATTGAATTTCGAAGTGATTCAGCATCAATTACTTGATTTTTCAATTGTAACTACGATTAATTGTTCACTGTTCCCATGTCAGTTAGGCGATTGTTCAAAATCAGAATTTAATTTTGTTCAATCTTCTAATATATGAAACTCGGCATTGGTAAATGAATGAATCAGTTTACAAATGCAACCGATTAAGTCCTTCTTACTGAATTGGAGAAAATCCGAACAGACGTGCGCATGCGCACTAATATAATGCCAGTAATTCTGTTAGGTATTAGCATTGTAATGACGGTCTTCATGCCTTTATTTAAATACTATGACTAGTAATGGATAGTAATGGACACCTGCCAATTACATGCATGTTATTTAGAATTTCAATTTAATTTGCACAGGCGATGCATGTGATCACCCAAAGTAATCAAAAACAAATAGAAGATAATTTTGTTTCTACTTTCAATAAATAGATTGCTCTGATTCCCAAATTCAATAAGCTGATTTCCAATTTAAGTTCATGATTGCTGAAAAACAAGTGCACTACAGCTATTTTTTGATAATCCCTGTGACCAACCATAATTGTAAATAAGCGAACTATTTATGTGATTTCATGCATTTATTGATAAAGTATTGGGACATGTACATTTATGCGATGCAAAGTTTTGCATTTACATGTGATGGAAGAACATCGATCAACTGTTATCTCACTGCACTGTGCCTTCTGTGGTCGTATTTTGATGCAGTGTCAGTATTGAGACTAACTGGATGTGAAGCATTGCAGGGGTTATGTTAGAGATCGCCAAGAGACATCTTCACTGTTTGTTTGCAGATTTCGAAAGGTTACAGAGATGCAGATTTGACATTATGAATCCTGTATTGAAATGCATTTATCTTGATGAATTGGTAATCTGTTGTTCTGAATATATCTAAAGGGAACCATTCATTCCACATGTGTGGGTGTAAGATTCACACTCTCGATTCATTGACTTAAAAATGGTTCATGAGAGGATGTGTGCGGTCCTCATATATTCGATATGTATAACCTGAGTCTTGTCGCTTAATCTTATCCTTTATTAGGTGGACCGAGTAATTCCACACATCAAAATGGCTAATTTAATCACCCCTTGAAGGGACATGTAGTTGAAAACATGACAGGCAATATCAAGGGAAAAATATCCATTGACATCAATGAAAATTGCTGGTTTTTAGAAAGGTGGACTGAATTGCTCTGCATGACACTACATAAAGTCTTATGAATAAACAGATTTACTTGAGTACCAACGTTGTTTAGAATTAAATCAATCATTCATTAATATTGACCTAGCAGTATTTTGACGATATGATAATGACAAATTATTTTAATTTGAAGATCGAGTACGTGGTGCTTGATTCACAATTATATCTCTGGAGGGAAAACCACGGATTTGTTCTGTCCACTTAGAGTGATAAGGACCGAAGTGCAAGTCGGAACTTGTGGCCCTCCTGAGCTAATAAAGAACACAGAAAGGTCATACAGTCCTATATCTACATGTCCGTGTCTTTCCTCTCTACAATATTGACTTCATGTGCAAATTCGATGTGTCTGTGATGCAGTTTCGTGAATCTTCGTTTGTCATTGTTGCCTGAAGACGTGGTCTGGTTAGACCATGAAATATCGTGTGTGTATTGCACAATAATAAATCTGTACCTATCGTCTATAAGCATTTTTTTGAATCAAGAACACAGAAAGAAATCTGTGATTTTCCTTTCAAGTGATGTCATGATTTTAATTCAATTTTGAATTTTCAAACAAATGTCTGAGGGCACTAATCTACTCGAGTAGGAGGGAAAACACAAACCGTGCGTTTTCTATGATGAGGATGTCACACCAACACTGCGAACAACTACGACTGCCTTTTCATTCTTGACAGTAATTACTGAATATGATTCAAATAGAATTTTATGTGGCATCCTCAATCTGCTGTAGTCTCCTGAAGTGAACTTTTGTTTCATGAGTTTATTTTGATAGTAAGTTGACTCGCAAGAGTTACATTCGTGTCAGATGTAAGCAGGTTGAGTTTCCTGTTGTGTCGTGTTAAAAGAGTGCAGTTCTGTTTATGTTCGTGCTTAGGCTGAAAAATGTTGTGCTATGTTGAGACAGTAATTTTCCGACGACTGCAGGCCACTGCTTCTAATATTACAAGATATTTGACTCGATCGTGTGACCCCACAATTTATTATCCGTTGAAGTAAAATGCTCTTATTACGAAGATTAAGTCTGTTCTACTAAAGTCTCACCAATTTTAAGTGAAGTAGATAATATAAAATGCGTATGAACTGCTTGACTGGTAGGATTCTTTTACCATGCTTTTCTATTTTGTCTCGAAAGTTGAGATATTATCCAAGTGTATTCCATCACGATAAGCTTTATCTTATCGTTTCTGATTCGATAACTGAAGAATCGATTCCGATGAAAATTGTATTGAAAATGTATATAGTTATCTCATCCCAAATTTTCAAGTGATCGCTTCACCACATCAACCGATATCAGGCTATATTTGATGCTGTGTGTAGGGATTTTGCGAGAATAGACCTACATGTGATCGGGTGCCAGAGGAAATTAGCAGAAAATATATATTACGGAGAATCACAAAGTCAATCGCTCATGAATGTAAGTTTTCTGATCATTTTGGGTTGTGATCATAAACTGAACTAACATCACTGTTTTGGTCAATGCCGCGGACGGTGGGGTTGCCCATTGAAATGTGAAATTAGATAGTAAAGCCAGTCAGTGTTTCAGGCCGGTCAGAGCGAGTGCTGGCTTATAACTTAGCCGGAGGGGATGGTAACCGGATAAGTATCTTGCTAAGACTTCTATAAGGCCTATAACACAGTGTAAGGCTTATAATACCATGTATAAAATGTAACGTATTTTTCAAGACCAGGAAGCAACCTTTTGCGAATATGGATCAGTCTATTATCCAATGAATAGCTCTACTAATATCGTAGTGACATGTTTGGATATTTTTCATATCAAAACAGTCCTCATATCAAAGTGTACATAAATTGATGTTGTTATTTTTAATGCTTCGCATAAGCGGCACATACCCAATTGATTTACGCAATATGTAGAAATTTGCAATATGTTTGTTAAATACCTTATAGGTGCAGCGAAATGTTTCGTCGAAGCGCCTAGGACTTCTCAGCAAGTTCCGTTATCATGCGACACCAGATTTAATAATGTTGTCATGCTCAATGAAAACACCACACAGTGTGAAAAACAAACTGACTATAGCTATAAATACGAAATTCAAAAGTAGAAGAACAAAATACACCATTAACTGGAAGAAGCGACACTTTTCCAGAATCTGGGTCCATAGATCACCCCTATCACAAAATGTGGGTCCCTCGTTTTTAGAAGCTATGAAAGCAATGAAATTCGTTATATTTTCACGAAAATACAATATCATGAGGAAGTGATGCAAAGTCAAATGCATTTCAAGATATTTTCGAAGGCATGCTCATGTGTAACAACTCGACGTTGCCACCACAGAAATTCGTTCAGGTAGCGCGGTAGAATATACAGCACTCATGCTTTTGAATTTTTACTTGCTGTTTTTTTATTTTGATTGACTTGTTCACACGCTGTAATCTTCTAAATCATACCAAGTATATGAAGTCCATGTCATAACGACAGCATAAGGACAATGCGGACTTTCACATGAACTCAGTCGATTCATTCCTTAAGCGCGTCCACACCCTTCAATCTTGAGGAACCCAGATTAAATGATGGCTGTTTCCAAGTATTCGCATGTATGGATCCAGATTATGTGGAATCACCGAAAAATTTTCCATACCTATTATTTAAATGCTTTAGTAGTGGTTTATTGGTTTAGTGGTTTATGAGCATGTATTTGATGAATTTCGCATGAGAATCCCACGCAAATGATTGCAATTCTCAATTTATTGCTTTAAGCAAATTGTCAATTGGGAATTGCTGTTGTCAAAGCAAATTCACGCAAATCACTCTCGAAATTCGACCAGTTCGCAATGTCAGTAACCAGATTCGGAGTTATGGTCAAGTCGGTGTCATCTTGTAGCACTGTGTAGAATTACGAAAAAGACTGAGATTCTGACAGTGATGTATAGTTCTCCATTGTCAAATACATGTAATTCTCAAGCGCTGCTGACTCGAAATTAGTAGCATTTGGTCATAAAGGATTGCCTCCGTCGATTTTTTCTGTCTACCAGTTGCTTACTTCGTTTACTCAAGTTGTCAATCAGTTGTTCAGTTATTAACTATGAGTAATTGCTAAGACTAATTCATCTCTGACAGGATTTCTTCAGCTGGCTTTTTATTGAACAAATTGGCATAAATGAAATAACCAATGATATTTATCAGTAAGGTTATCGGTTGGCTAGACACCTTTACTTATCACTCCAATTGTTCGAGTTGTTTGAACAGTTCACTTGAAATTGTAATTCCCTTCTTTTGACTGGTAAAATCCATCCACATGGTTGCATAACTTAATTAATTGCGTAATTGACATAAAGCCCTATTTTGAAGTTCTGGCTCTGACCCTGGATTAGGTGACAGAAACATAGTTAAGTATAAACTCCACACACATTTTAGAAAATGTATAGATCGCTATTTCTGTCGTTTGTTTACTGTCATTGTACTGTCGGAAGGATCAACATGAAGTTATGGTCAAGACGGCCTGTTTTCTTTACTAGAATATTCTTTAAGGGCTGTAGCAGTATTTCCAGTCATTGGTCTGATTGATAATCCTACGGTGGATTTGTGTTCCCTAAGAAGGAATTCTACTCTTTCTGATTTATATATGTGACATTGTCATTTTTGGGGAATTGCGTTTATCGATGTTTTCCATTTCGAAGCATCGTTCCATCTGAAACTCATGCTCGATGTTCTGTCCCGCTGCCAATGTGATCTCATTTTAGGACATTTGAAGAGTTTACTTATTACAGGAGCGATAACCATCTGAAGATGGCATGAATAATAATCATCCAAGGGGGCACGATGTTAGTCAATTGTCAGATGGTAGCTTCGAATAATTTTTAACTTAAGTGTTCTTCAGATGTAAACAGTACAAATCTCAGACCGGATTAGTAGCCGATTGTATCTCTGATGTTATTCCTCTCATTAAAGCCCACTAAGTGACAATGGATTTACAAAAAAATGAGGCTTTGAATTTCACAGATCCCATGAATGTACCGACAATGTACCGACATGTAGTTAAACATCTTTAAAAAGCAAGCATTAGGCCTACACACAATCAATTCTCTTCCTGTTTTCATCTAAAAACTATTTTTATATAACACCAGTGTTCCGACGGATTTTATTTTTTGTCCCGTTTTTATCAGGTGCACGCAACATAATGGAAAATCATAAAAATGAATGGAGAACCCTTTCTTTCGATAACAGGACAGATGGCGCCTTCTGTTCCAACATTGAACCGTCATTGATAAAAATTAATGAAATTTTTCGGAAAAGTCACTATTAAATGCAAATGAAGTATTCGATGAAATAGTAAATGCTAGGGCCTTTTGGTCATCAAACAGTGGAATTTTCTGTTCTACAATAATTTAGTCATGCGAAAGAGAGATGATGCACAACAGCGAAGTCTTAACCGATTTATAGCATTAATATTGACTAAATTTGCAAGCTTCATCAAAGCAAGATAAAAACACAAAAATAAGCTCAATTTCTAATAAATAAATATATGTACAAACATTTTACCGGATCCAGTTAAATCAATATTCTTTGTATTGCAGCTCCAGATAAGGAGAAAAGTCGGGTAAACATTTCCAATTCATTTGAATCACTCTGATTATTGGGGACGTTGTTTGTTTGCTTACATGCAACATTATTTATTCTAGTCGCATAGCTACTGAGTTTTATCATCTGCATTCTTTTTTCGATTTTCTAAATGACTGAAATCCTTTAAATTATTTTTTATTTTCCGATTATATCAAGGGAAGGGTTTGTCCATTTCTCATGGATTGCACACTCAATGCGGCAATTTATAAATTAACCTACACGCCGCACAGTGTGTATATGAGCAGATACTACTAGCTCTATCTCAGGCTCTTTTGTTGCTTTCTGCTTTACCGTTATTCACTCAGTGCCCAATACCTTTTTGATATTAATATCTATTCATATTTCCGACACTGCTAGTGTCATGAGTGCATCCAGGTTATTAAAATATGCGCATTTACAAATATCTGTTTCTGTCAACAACTGTATATTTTATTTATAAAACTTGGTCTAGCGGTCGGCAACAAAAGTCTTTACAAAACAAGCGACTACGGGCGCAATGTCACGCGGACACTTGCAGCATTGACGCGCTAACCTACTCGCTGGGCTAAGTAGGTTGTGGTCATTGGATCACTCGCTTTGTTTACAATTTGGTGGACCAGTAAGGTTGCAATAGGCCCAAAACAAGTAGGCAGGTATCAATTCTTGGCATTTGGCTATATTTTTGTCATCGGCCTGTTGAGATGTTCAACCATAATTATGGTTTGCAAATTACAACTGACTTGCAGTCAGCGGATAAGCATCGATACTTTGAGAATGGCAGTAGCGCCATGGCATGTGGGCTTTGTCATTAGATCTTATTAGGCCTGGCGCCCTGGCGGTTACAGAATTGCAGGAATCCCAATTGTTTTTAGTGTCTTGACTGACAATAATAGTATTAAAACCACGATGTCGAGATGCACGTCCCGCAGCTCATTTGCATGAGAGGATATGTATATCACTTTTGTCAACAGTCCCTCCACAAAGGCATTTGTGTGGCTGATACGGCAGTCCCTGAGCGCAGTCCAGTGGCCATTCTTACCTCATCATTTGGAAGCTTCGTTTGAAGACGCTCTGATGGTAGACAAGTGGGTCATGATCCTGCACAGTTTCCTTGTAAACTGAATAACCTTGCTCTAGTTGTTTCACTTTCTGATTTAATTTCTGACTTGCTGTTTTTACCAATCACAAGAAAAGTTAGTAGATATAAAGCGTCAAATTTCCAACTGTAGTTATAGAATAACTTCACATGATGCTCATGAATGTAACTGCGCCTCATACAATCATGATGTTATGTGCAAAAAAATTCAAAAATGTAAAAGAATAATACTGTCCCTTGTTTTCAACAGAATGTCAAGTGTTTGTGGAGCTTTAACGTCACTACTTCCATTCTGGGGATTTGTACGGTGCTGACATAGTCAGACTTTTCAATCCTATCCTCGGTCAAATTTATTTGGATCCAAAATCACGATTAATTTGGCTCAATAATAAAGCTCTATATGTAATGCACATTAATATAGAGATGATAGTAATGGCCCATGGGGCAATTGCCTTATCCATTCGAATAATAGCCGCGACAACTATTGAAAACTGTAATTCTTGGCTGCGTCTATTATTCTAGGGCGGCAACTATTAAAAAGTCCCATATCCGATCCATGACATTTCATAAGAAAATTGCAATTATTAAAATTTTCCATGTTTGGGCAAGCGGCATTTTCGACATGATGATATTAACGATACAGTATGTATAACCGCAAGCTCATTAACGTCGAATCTTATTACATAAAAGCGAAGTGGTGCATGACAGCAGGTTCTGGTAGCAGCCAATTTATAACTTTTCTGAGGCAACAGTTGCTGTGTTTAAACTGCTGTTTTTAAGTATATGCAAATACATGTCTTTCTTATGACTTTTTATCTGAATAAAAATAATAGAAAATAGCTCATAATAAATAATAAAACTAATAAAAAAATAATAAAGATATCAGGATTCTTCGAGCTAGCGTTAGATTGATGATTGTTGAATTTGCAATATCAAAATGCTTATACGTTTTAATCTATCGGGCAAGCCATTTTTAAAATACTCTACAGGTACGTACATGGAGGCATGCTTGAAATGAAAGTAGGCCTTGTTGCTTTATATACAGTGATGATAATACGAATGCTTTAAACTCAAACAGTGTGCCTAAATCAGTGAAAACGACATTGTCTAGATTCATAGCTTCGAAAAGTAGACACGGCCACTGTTGGAAACTCCCGACTAGAGGCGGAGCTTTTATTCGAAAAAAGTTGATAATAGAATTTGCCTAAAATATTATTAATTGCTATTTCTAGCAATATTAACTGAACTTATAAAGAAATATTTAGATGACATTTTGATAAAGCGAAATGAAATTAATTTATCTTTCGAAAGATAAATTAATTTCATTTCCTTTTATCAAAATATTATTAATTGCTATATACAGAAATTACAGCTTCTAAGACTAACTATGTATTACTGTACTATTTAAAGTACTAAAAAACTACATCATATAGCATGCTGTTCTATTCAACTAATGAGAAAATGATAGGCGTGTTTCATCATTTATTAAATAATATTGTGTCATACATTGTACATGTAATATGCCAATAGATTAACGACATAATCTAGTCAGGTAAGTGTACTTAAACGAAATAATAAAAGCAACATAATGATTACTTGATTGATCGCAATAGATGTTCATTGAAATGTCCTCGCGCAAAGACCAAACGATTTGGTGAATCCTTCATCAAATTTTGTGCTGCTCATAACATGTGAAGTTTCATGTAGCTAATTTGTATGAATTATAATTGTATGTAATGCTCTCACGGATTTCAATGTGAGTCAATAAAGTCATTCTCTCTCTCTCTCTCTTCAATAATGCTAGTCATTAAAAGGACTGATTTGCGTTCACGCCGGTCAACGGGTATAAAAAAGGCGCACCAAATAAAATTTGATTAAACATGCAAAGAAGACAGTACATTGAACATTTCAGAAAGGCTAACAGATCGAAAAAGAAGTGGCTCATTAGACAGAATGATGACCAGCTAGGGTGCGTTTCGGGTCCTTTGACATCTTGTACGATCAAACCATAGCTGACGGACCCCGCCGAAAAAGGCGGACCCCAAACACAGTGACACAATCGTAAACAAGTTTAAGAATCCACAAAGCAACTGACAACTTTTTGTCAGAATGTAGACTGAAATTGAATAAAGCTAAAAATATTTCTATTTAACAATCTCTTCATGCTCATGAGATCAGCTTGCACGATATTCACGCTTCACGAAAGCTTCAAATGCACTTTTGACTTTAACCATAGCGTACTGTGTGAACAAATTCGTAAATGCCTTAGAGCTTGACTTGCAAATGCATTAACACCCATATGAAGAGGAAGAAGACTCTCCGGAAAAGTAAACAAAATATCATCAAAAGAAAATTGTCATATTTTATGAAAAACGGAGGTGCGCAAACCATCGCAATTAGCGTTTAACATGACATCGAGGTATTCGCCGGAGTTGGTACTGGAACCATTTGTCTCTGCTTTCAAATCGGCGAGATAAATTTTAAAAATGAATTAAAGTAAAATTACTTTACTATTAAAATTACTACAAAACCACATAATGTAGCATGCTATATTATTCAACTAATTAGAAAATGATGGGTGTATTCCATTATTTACTAAATAATTGTGTCATGCATGTAATGTGTCAATAGATTAACGACGTAATTTCGCGGCAAGACTGTTGTTGCGATCTGAAGATGGAAGATCTTTATGACGAAAACTTTACATGGCCAATCTCATGTAATGAACTTTATGTAGATGCAAACTTGTGAGTAATTTAATTTGCTTTCTCATAAATTATTCCGGAATGTTTTTTTTATCCTATCCATGTTGTGGGAGGGGCGATTCAGTACTCAATGTCGCCTATTTACTATGGCACTGTTAAAGCTAAGCCGTCTGACCAAGGTTTGCGTGACTTTCAGTTAGTCAAATCTTCAACCTTTTCTTCAAAAATCTTTGTGCTCGGTCCATTGAAAAGGAAGGTTATATATATGACCTACGTTAAAAAGTAGTTTATTTCGAATGTCTGAATTTTGACTCTTGTTTGAAACAATTTGTATGATACGAGGACTATCTGTGAAATGCATCGATTTTCAATATGAATGCATTGTTTTATAAATATGAGTCTACAAATCGTGTTATAGTCATCCATTACACCAGAGATATCGAATATATTCTTGAAATTTTGAATTTTGTTGCGTGAATACCTATCAAACATTTTAGAAATAATGACAGATATTGTTAGTTTTTGTGTCTTATCCAATCATTCGAAAGCTTTCGGTGTATTCTAGTCATCTTTCGTCTGTATGATCATTTGAAGGCAATTAGATTTATAGAATATCATTGTACAGATATATTGGAAGCTCACTAATGAAAGAAAGTCTTCCACTTTCCATATACATGTACTTGTACACATGTTGTTGCACTCCATTCACAAAATGATCTTATCAACATCTTTTTGTACTCAAAAGGGACTTCCCAGTACAAATAGCCACTCTGTCATCAATTAGTAGCCATTGATGTTTTAAAGTCAGAATTTGCAAAAATTTCAAAGTTGACGATTTAAAATTTTTATTTATAGTGTAATATGAGTGCCTTAGAACACATGAATACTTGCTATCATTGTGAAGTTCACACACCAAATATTGTATGCGGTGATTATCAAATATTTCGACAAATACTTAAGAAATTTAGGAGAGTGAGCGATTTCAAGCGAGATCAAGGTCTCGAAAATTACACGCACCTTTAATTCCTAACATCTTATCGTAGCTATTGAAATGCAAAGTTCTGAGCATGAATATCCAAGTAACTGACAGTATGTCATTATGCGGTGGGAAATTCCATGATTTCAAGTGTCTGATTGACAAACTTGTTGCGCTTGCAACATCCAAGTGTGATGCATTAAACACAGGATGTATATATCCTCAACCACAAATGTTTACATTATTTCGGTTACCAATCCTCGATTTTATTGTATTATCTTAGCCTTAATGTTGCATTGGTTACCAAGTAATATTTATTTTTGCAGATCCAGATCCCATGTTTCGCGCTCCTGAATGTGAAGCTGTCGGCAATACAATGAAGGTGATTATTTATTGGTATTACTGTGTAAACCAGTGCTGGGCAACCCAGCTGGGATAGTGGGCGCGAAAAGGCTCGCGGGCCAACAATTTTTAGAAGCAGTAGAATAGGATTACTATTCTTTTATTCCGTGATTTTAAGTGCACATATGGGCTGCTGCTGTACCGTGAGTGCATCGTATTACATAACAAAATTTTACTTGTAAATGCATACATCAATATTGTACGCAACTAATTTGTTTAATATTAAGGAATCGCAATTTACTTTCTGTAATTCATGTGAGTATTGAAGAGCGATTATGCCTATAACAAATCACTGAAGCTTTTCTTTTGTGTAATTAAACTGCAATTTGACTTTTTGGTGATTGACCGACGTTACCCTATTTTATCGAAAACCAACGTTCTGTAAGTGCAGTGCAACTATCCGCCTGAAAGCCGCACAAGATAAAATTGATTTTGCTACAATTATTGATCATTCTACATGTAGGTACGTGCACATATGTCAACCAAACATATGCGGCTTTGAAAAACCGTGCATGGACTCCACAAATGGTAGTCGTGTGTTAATGCCAATCGAGTATACGAAATATACATATATTAGTGTAATAGTGCACAAGTGAAATTCAGCAAGAATATTTGAAAAAATATTGGCCTGTCAAAATCTTGCGGTTGGATTTCTCCATTCGTAGTCAAGATCTAACTTTCTAGGATCATTGAGGCGTGATTTATTTTATTACGTATAGAAACATGCTCAGCAGGCCACCGAACACTTTGTGACTTAGGATAAACTCGCGCAGGTGATGACCATTTTGCGCTTATACGAGAAGATATTCATTACGAAAGGAGCATGGTTGGATTCGGATGTGAATTTTTGTTCTTTGTGCCATCATATTGCTCATTTTTTTAATTATTGTTTTTGCAAATTCTAAAGAGGATCCCTCACCCTTAGATGTACCTCCCAAAGGTCGAAGTCGGAGTGAGTCATTTTCACATCATCGATTCAAATAATGTCCGCCGACCACTTTAGATTCCAGAAGCGGTGGCGGACCACGCGTTGCCCACCACTGGTGTAAACCATGCTTGCCATTTCTATTCTAAAGTGGGACTTCTTCCACCGTTTGGTTCACCATAATATTTTTGATCTCGAAAAGGCATTAATAGGGAATGTATACATGTATCAATGTTGGTGATGCTACTCTACAAATCAAATAATATGGTAAATTATATCTTTTAAGGCTTCATCTGCTACAAGCGATGAGATTACTATTCATTTAAGCAGTCGATGCATTATTTGGGATTGCTAAAAGATTTCTCTCTTCTGCTTTTGTGGTTTTAGAGGAAAATATTCTCGGGCCAATCATTTATCAATATTCGCGCTGTTGAGTGGTATCACGAATGTAAATTGTCACTGAAAGCATTTTGAATATCACTCCTCACTGATGCCACATGCCGTCCCAGTTTTCAGATTGGAAATGTCGATTCACTACAAGGAGGTGTTGTGGACGAGAAGGTGATATATTAAAGATAAGATTAAGATTTATATGAAAGATTCAACAAAAGCAAAGATCATGTAATTTTCAGATCTTGCAAAGATGAATTGATTGAAGAATCATTAAAAGTATTAAGAAGATGAAAGAATAAAACATAATGGATTGGATTTGAACTCCATTCTGGTTCTATATAGATCCATTCTGATGCTATCAAACTTTACCTAGTACATTAGGACTGCATATGAAGACTTAGATCTATTTCTGAAATTTGAAATTTTATCTTTATTAGAATGAAATATTTAACTGGAAATACCGACCTGGCTAATAAGCTGCTGCTAATTCAGTGAAAATGTGTGCCTTCGTTGTGGGGGGGGGAAGGTTGAGCGGTTACAGGACCAATTATGGAAACGATTAAGGTAAGCGATTATGTAATTGTTGAGCGGCCCCATGAGGATCTCATTCAAAGAAGTTATTGCAAATGATCAATAATGATTCTCTTCATTTGAGAGCATTTGTTAAGGTTGATTGATTGATTCCTATCAGTCTTCCTCGATTAGTTTCCATAAATTCCACGCACTTACATTTTCTCACAACTGTTAAAAGTCAACCTTGAAGTGAAGGCACATTTGATACTTCAATGCTGTATATGAAAGCAACAACGTTTATATAAGGCTTTCAACTGCCGACAGAGCGATTGTGAAGCCATGTTATCTTACGTAAGGTTCGAGTTTGTCCTACACAAAGTAACAAGAAACCATTTCACATGCGTGGGTGTTAACGAACGCTACAGATCAATGGGATTTTTTAAGAGGAGGATGAGATGATCTCGTCATGATAAGTGAAGCAGGTTTCGATCAGTTCTGGAAGAAGTTCTCAGCGATCTACGGGAATCAGTGGATAATATTAGTCAAAGTGCAGTCAATCTAAATCATCTACAAGATGTCTTTGACTTGTGTAGCGTACGTTTTACTGTATCGTATAAGCTTGTGACAAACATTTCATTGTTGTTCAATTTCTAACAAAAGTTTTCGTTGAGTTCTTCATGTAGTTGCTTCTAATCCAAAGCGCATTAAGCGAGAATCCCATCTCATACTGTTTCTTCCACTGTTTTTACCAGTTGTGTAAAAAAAGTCGTTGTATGCTTATAATCCTCTGCCTACTGCTGCGACTGATAGTGTATTCAAAGAAGAGGTCGCCGACTGGAAAACTATTTGTCAGCGAAAGGTCTAAAGACAAACAAAGGGAATGACCAAAGTACTTGGAACATGTAGTGGAACAAGAGATCGGATGAAAAGAAAATACCAAGCAGCGAAATGGCCATATGGTTCATGTGGTAACGGAGTCTGAAGCAACTCTTTTCAGTGTACTTTCTGTATGAGATGGATGCATGAAAGATGTAGCAGCGAAAAGAAATCTGAGCAGATCTAACAACTTCGTTTGATCCAACATGCATATTAAGACCAAACACGAACGTCGAATCGACTGCGAATGTGTCGACAGAGAAGGAACTCGCCTTTAGAGCGTGAACAATTTTCCTGTCTTGGGCACGCTTTCGATAACTGTGGAAGTATTGAGTCAACAGTAGTGTAAAGAAAGATGTGTGGATGGTGTCAATTTCAGGAAATGCTATCATGTATCATATCCAAATGCAGATACATGTACTTTGCTTTTATTATTACGTGAAAGAAATATTGGATTTAAGTTATAGAACATATTCAAACAAAAGCAGCATTAAATTGTCGTCTCTACATCGGCAAAAAAATTATGTTGTAAAAGAATGCTGTTTATCGTGCTGATTGTATTCTTCGTGGTCATCTTTATGTCGGTGAAACTCATCTTACTTCATTCTCTCGAATGAAAAAAGCATCTGAAGTTGTCGTCAGCTAATGTGTTACGTCACCTTACTCGCATTCATTCTTTTCTGCCCCATCGTTCACTGACGCTTCCGCTTCTGCTCTTAGAACTGGTTTTGTTGTTTCCACACACATGCAAAAGTCGAAAGGAACAATAACTAATCCCAGAAATGATAAAAGCAGCTGTGTTAGTATATTGCGGGAGGTTGGGCGGGTAAAGTACCTTTTACATCTACGATCTGCAATCCATCTTGATTTACTAATTAATAATAATATGAAAATATTTCTGTTTAGTCCTTTATGCATTTCCCTGCACATTTTGTGTCTATGATAGTTTTGCACATGAACTTTGTACAATAACTGTGCTGTCTTTGTGCTCTTTTCATAGTTCATGATTAGGGCTTATGCCGAAACATTGAACATTACCTGCGGTTATCTTGAACACAGAGATGGATTCCCTTGCGTCTGTCTCTATGCTAGTCTAGAGGTGACATGATTCTATCTCAGTCATTGTTTGCAATGGTAGCAAGTGATAAAGATTGATATGGATACTCGTATACACATTGTTCTACTCCTAACGATCTAAATGTGCTGACTGTAAATTACATGTTTAGTTCTGGCCATGACCATCAGTATTGAGGATTGTCAGCTATAGACTCCAACACGCAGACAAGTCAATTTATCTGCGATATTGACGCAGATTGTTTTCTGTCTACAGTGTTTAAGTTATTATTGGTGCTCGCAGTTTTTGATTTAGCGTGTAACTCATACCAAATAGCGATCAATCCTTGTGAAACGAGGTTCATTGTTTTGCAGCGATATGTTAACCAATTTAAGATGAAACCATACAATACGAAGATGCAATCATTTTCATCACTTCAGCCTAATGGTATCACTGTTAATGCATCTAATGAGAAAGTCAACAACAAACCCCCCACGATGCCGCTGTCTGACATGGCGTCTTGTTCTGTAGAATTTACTGACGAATTGTGAGATAATCAGAATCGTGTGATATTTTTGTTTTGTTTTGTTCCGTGTGAATCGAAGACTTATTATTGAAAATCACACCTCAAAAAGGTAATCAGAAAGTTATGTCAGGGTTTTTGAGGCTAACAAAAATTCACAGTATTATCTGCGTGATTTTTTATAAGATAATTATTGTCTTCCTAAACTCAGATGAAGTAGCTGTTGCAGTTCTTCTAGGGACTTTGAACAGATCTCATGCAAGATAAAGATCACGTTGATGTACATAGTCAATTCTTAGGGAAACGATGTCTGACTGAATATGCTGCGCTGCTTCATTTTCTTGAGTGGAGGCCTACGGCTTTCATTCATTATGTACTTGTTAACTTTCTGCGGTTTTACTTTCCGTGCCCTGCCGCCAACCGAAAGATGAGCTGATTTACCTATTCATCTGTGTTCTTATAGGCCCGATGATGTCAATTGTGAAACAATCAAAATTCAATAATGCAAGATAGACTTTCCATTTAAGTTTCAACAGATTAATTTTCAGCAGTCGTGAAATATGTAAATGAAAATTAGAAATTCTTCTTATTTCATTGTGAATTAAAGAGTTAAAAAGAGTGAAAAAAAGACTTCACTTCAATTTGTTTCCTCCCCAAAAATATGTTTGCTGCTAAAATTACTTTATTCCTAAAATATATCTACACGTCTGATCTTTCGCGAGCCGGCTGACATTGTCAAGGTTTGGAAGGAGTGAATTCTCCTTATAAAAGAAATCATTCTTTCATTTGGCAGAAACGTAGAACATTTCACAGAATAGTTGTTTTAAGATGTTTTTGACTCCAAACTTCAAAGACAGATCATTTGGGGTTTTCATGCCTCTTACAGAATCGAAAGCTAGCATTCTAAAGAGAAGCGCTCTTCTTGTTCTCATTCTCATCTGAGCCGATAATGGAAATGTATTGAAATTAAACTTTAAGAAGAAGACTGAAAATGATTCTGAAACATGCAGTTATAAATTCAGAAAGTTTATTTTCAAAGACATAATTATATACTTTTCTGGTTTATCTACCGATTACTGAAGAATAAACGAACAAATGCCAGTTCAACGCATGATACAGCATACATTAATCTAGACAATCTATTTCTTGATAGATGTGACCTATTTTCAAATGCAAAGTGTCACATGCATTAATGCAGGAGCTCAGACATCAATCCTCACATCAAAATTTCATCTCACTTATCAATATATATAGTAAATAATAGATAAGGTGCGCTGAAATTGCCGTGTACTGCATCATGTTTGTATAATAATAGTACTCCCATTATGGCTGAGCCATGTCATCGATTTCTAAATTGCTATTAAATAATTTCAATAATAGAAGAGGAAGTTTTGAACCATTATTGCAACTGTTGATATCAAAGTACATCGGGACAGTTGAAATATTCATGGAAATTGTGTGGTCTAAATATAGTGTAGTCCGATGCTTATGAATATTAATAGCTCAAGATCACTCTGACCATGAGCAGAAGAATTGTATGTTATATTATGCTAGACATCAGTCACTAACATGTAAATGCACATGTAAAATTATTAGATGTTTATGAAAGTTAGGCAATCTGCGCCCAACTTTACAACATGAGAAATGTCGCGCTCAGTTAAGCATAAATAATATTATAAATCATTACATAATTGTAGCTATTAATCAATCATTATTAGCGCCCCATAAGTGTCATTAAACTATCCCATGGTGAATACACAAAGCAATTATCTAATATTGATTTGTCAATGTCTTATCAAATTTGCTGCTTGAAAGCTTTTGGTTTTATGAAATCTGATACATAATCACAGTTTGTACATTTCAGGATCTTTTTATTTTTTATTATTCATTATTTTACATTCATATTTATTATAGATTAGCAGAATTTATACAACAGGCTTCATGCAAGGTTTCAAACTTTAATATTCTACCACATGACATATTCAATTTGAAAATGAAAGTACTCAGTTTCATGTTAAAAGTATTTTCGTCTAAAAGTGATTATTATTTGTTTCTCGATCAAAATCGCTTTTGTTATTTCAAATATTTTTCACAATCTAGTCATCTGAGCTATAGGCTCCTATTAATTACTGCATTGATTTCTTGAAAGTGGCAAACAGGCACTTTCAAATTGCCATCAAAAAACTATATTGTCAACATAGCATACTGTGGCAGACCGGCAGGATTTCTCTCAAGTAATTATTTTTTTCTGATCCTACATTCTTTTTTCATGCCTACACAGGATGCCTTTCCATTGCACCTTTCCACTTGCACGCTGCGTGTCGTGGAATCTATGTAAATAATAAGCGTTTATTATCAAATAATGATGATTGATAATACAAATTAAGAGAGGCAGTAAAGTAAAAGACAACTTATGACGTGAACGTACTGAAGAGAAGATTACCTGCTGTACAATCTGTTAAATAATGACGTATAGTAAGGTACAAAAGAAGTTAAGCGCCGATGAGTATGCGAAGGTGGTATAGTAAGGTGACCAGAACGTTGTAGCGTCGAAGGGAAGAGAAAGTGGAGAAGATTATCTGGATTCTTCACGTTGAGGAAAGTTTTAACAGCACGATGGTCGCGACGAATGCATAAAGGTGTAAAGTTACCACAGGAACAATCCTTTACACAGATAAGGCGATCTGACTCTTTCCAATCTTTCGCTGTCTGTTTGGTTAAGACCGACGAAAAGAGGAGAGTTATATTCCAATACACTCTGTACATATAGATGGTAGTTATGGATAATGTCATCTGTGGGAAGAAACTCTCGCAGTCGACGCAGTCGAGACGGCTACTGGCCTTTCTACAGATATTATTGACATGACTATCCCATGTCAGTCGAATTGAATTGAACATCTAATATATTTAATTCTTAATTTTCATAGTGGCTTTACTTGCAGCATGGTACGATTTGCTATTCATTTATTAACTGTGTTTCGCATAAGGGTAGTCCTTGCTACTTTGATTGCGATATGTTTTTAATGAAGGATGCAAGCACCATAGACAATCCGAAGATGTGGAAGGGGTGACTTCCAGTAATGATGAAAGTTCATTTGATAACATTACAGCAAAAGCACATCGAGTAAACTATTCATTTGCGTGATTATGTTCTGAATTGATAGGAGCTAATGAAATCTTTCGGAACGAAACATTATATTGTATCTTTGCTGCAATGTGCCATTTGAAAGCAATTTTCCTGCTTATTCATGAGTTATCGTTCTCGTCTCATTCCATTGTAGTGGTTGGGCGACATGAATTGTCTCGTAAATGCTAACTTTCCGCTTAGGCCAATAACTTATCTACTTTTCTGGAAAGTGACATGCAGCATCATGATGAACGCATCCGCAATTGTAGTTTCCAGAACTCCCAATAGAGGTAGTCTTTATGCATGACGTCCATGTCCAGACAGTTGTCTACGAAGTCTGCTTCCTAAATTGTCTTTAAACATAAATTAATCTTTGTTGAAATACCCCACTAGTTAAGCATTTAAATAACCACAGCAAGATATACATCCGTTAGACATCATACAATTGGTTTTAACCAAGCATTGATCAGCTGATTGAACTTAATGCCTCGGTGTCTTCAGCTTAGTGCAGTGAATTAGATTAGGTAGCCGACTCGTGGTAGGATCCATGTTTAGATGACAGTGACAGGTTTAAGAAGTAAGGTGGCGTCACGGATGAATTACGAATGTGTATGCAGCATTGAACGCCCTCGTTGAATTTATAAACGGCTGATCGAGATCTCGGAGCGTAGGCAAGCGTGGTAGATCATTACGAGATCACAAACAAGATTATTGTCAGTTTAGTATGCAAAAGCCTCGATATCTCAGTATTGCATCTTCAGTTTGAAAGAGAGCTCCTCGGTCAAATTAAAGAGGGGGAAATTGCAAACACGGAAACAAAGAGTCAACTTTCTAAAATTGCAACTGTTTTTCTCCTGGAAATTCTAGGCTAAATTACACTTTCCGTCCCGAAAATGAGACGAGGTCAAAGAATGAGTTGTAACATCGGTGCGCAGTTATTGGATTCAGTCTCTGGACATGTTTCATAGAATGTCTATAACATACTTAGTATAGTGATGCGTACATCCTCCCTTTTAACTCATACCCCATTTTTAAAGCAATTTTTCAATATCCAGCATGCGTCGTGATATCTGCTTTCAATCGGAAACCACAAATGCAAGCTCACGCACATGAGAAATGCATTTTATCCAGATGTTGTTTGGCATATCGGCATCTATCACAATTTAGAATAAGTGGATATTTGTGACCAAAAAGAGACTTATCAAAACTAAAGTTTTTACGGGAAATTTGCAGTTTTGCCTTCAAATTTCTGTAACTTTCGAAACAGATTCGCATAGTGATTCATGCATTGAAGATCTTATAATCTATTCATGTCATCAGCTATTAATCACCCTGGAACATTCCTGGATTATTTAGATTTCAGATGAATACACGTAGATATAATTTGTTTTTGATGACAAATAATTCTGATTTTACGAAATAAGCTAATGAAATTTTAAATGACTTTTTTAAAATTCAAAGAGGCATTCAAGTCATGCATTTATGATATTAACAATGTACCGCTATTTTAGTTTTTTGACAAAAAAGGCAATGTTCAAATGTTATTTAAATATGCAGTTCATATTCCGGGATCACGGGATATCCCGAGATTTAGGTTTTCGGAATCGAAATTCCGGGATTGCGATCCGTAGTAAAAAAAGTAACATGTGTTCACAATGGGAGGGAAATATTTTTGGACTTTAGCGACACAACCTTCCCACTGAAGCCTTAGATAGTGGTATCACTGTCAAGCTTTGCCAGAGCGGTTTCCGGATGCCCTTTCTGTCGATTATAAATTGAATTGATTTTAAACGGAACTTGAGGATTTCTAGTCCATAGTTTTGCTCCATAGATCACTTGGCATTAATGGAAATGCTAATGGTGCGAGTAACCGCCGAATCCGTTTAATTTATTGATAGATTGTTTATAAAAATCACTCGTTCTGACAGTTATGAATATTAATTGATATTTATTTACAACTTGATTGATTATTATGTGTATTATTGAAAATATTTCGATGAATGTGCATAGTAATTCTTTGCAAGCTTTGTGCATTGAAAGTGCAGCAAATTTTGAAATTGAAAACATGACTTTGGACTTCGTGAATTATTGAGAAATTGTGAGATGCCCAACTATTTTTATATGAAATAATGTTAAAGTAAAGCAACTATCTCAATAGAATTCGGCCTTTTGCTAAAGCCGTCATAATCTATGCTCCTGATATATGTTGGATTACTATCTGCTCCTGATGACGGTCTTGGTCAACGACAAAAATGGATTGATTTAATTGAGTCAAATAAATCTATTATCAAACTTTTTCAATAATTTGCAGTAAATATCTCGAAGTAATTTTGTTCGTCTATAGAGAACTTCGCTTATATATTGAGAGTGGTGGACGAATGGAAAACAAACTAATTTATCTCAAATCTATGAAGTTTCACACTTAAAGCTATCAGTGTTTTTTCTCTATGCTGTCGAGCATCGAATAATGGTGTAGCCAAACTACAAGCATGTAAGCTTCGTACACTTTTGCTAAACGTAAAATACTGTTCTTTCCAGTGTTTCCCATGACCAAAAGCATTGTTGAATGCGCTATGAAGACGTAATCTGCCTCTTTCTAAATTCACTAGTGATTGACAAATCTTGTTGATAAAAGATATTAATCACGTCACAGCATTACACCTACTTAGCGGCCAGTAGTAAGGACAAAAGCAAGAGTCAATACTGATATTGACTGCCAAATTAGCATCTGCTTTTGTACCTTTACTGGGTCTTGGACAGATGATCCATTGAAGAAATGTGGTAAAAGGAAGGGTTGGATAATGAATAGTTGATTCCGAAGAGCTACCTCCGCAGTGGTAGTCGCCCAAGTAGCTTATCGCGTTGAATGTTCAAAATGAAGAATCTTTTACAAGAAGGATTTGTATAAACACCGAGCATAAAAGCAAACTCTACATTATACTTGCCAAATTTTTGTAAAATTTGGAAGTAGCGTGATGTATGGAGAAAAATGTGCAATGAACTGAAAGTCAACCATGACACTGTCGAAGTCATTGTCGGATGATATATATGTACTTAATTGCCTTGACTTAGGTATTGTGATTGTGATTTTTTAATTGCTCATGCCTGATTAGGAGCCGGCACGGGGCTAAATTTTAAGGTCCGGTGGCCAATGGCGGGCCCTGATTAGGATGGTCTCTATGACGGCATACATTAACATTTAACAGCATTCATTGAGCGTCATGATATAACAGTGTTTAGCTTGGCACTAATTGACTGCTTTTAATTGTATGTGTCGTCTTGTATTGTATGTTTCAATGCAGTATACCCTTTAATTAGACAGGCCGTTTAATTGTACATGGACTAATAACAGTATGTTCAATAAATTGCGCCTGAAAAATAATTCTTTTGAA
This sequence comes from Prostheceraeus crozeri, assembly GCA_907163375.1. Lineage (NCBI taxonomy): Eukaryota > Metazoa > Platyhelminthes > Polycladida > Euryleptidae > Prostheceraeus > Prostheceraeus crozeri. The sequence goes on from CAJQUW010006195.1 coordinate 111,826, forward strand.
GAATTGATAGCTTTTCTTGAGGAGCCTGCCAGTGGTTGTACGGCTGAGATTTCAAATTGGATGAAACAGCGTCTTTATTTTTATGTTTTCTAAAAATCTTGTGTCTTTCCATGTACCTGCGATTTGCGTTTACTCCGGACAATCAGAGTCCATTGTCTGTGACATTCTATGATCAAATTATTGCGCATGTTTTTCATCAGATACATGTATATCCAATCAAAGAGAAGGTATAAATTGAACTTCATCATCATTAGTCAGCTGCCTAACTTTCCAAAATGAATTCCGATCACAAAGACAATCTTCATAGAATAATTTGTACCATTTCGATTTGTGACATGGCGATCATATATCAAGGCTTTCGTTCGTCCAACACATTCTGAAATGACTTATCAAAGCCGTCTGTTGAGCACAAAAATTCATCAATCAAGGTAAATGCAGGCATCAGTCTTATCGCAATAACGATGATTGTCCGGGCACTCTTGATCGTCTTCGCAATACCCGATCAGATGGCTTCCACGTAAACGGATTGAATGTTTAACACATCTCGCTAAATATGATTGCGCAAACTTTTTGCATGCCGTACAACTCAGAGAAGATATTCACCGGCTCATGAATGTCATCGGTAGACCCGATCACAGCGAGAGAGATCCTAGCTTCTTTATCGAAGCATCGGGATGCGGAAGATGTACATGTAGGTATTGTTTTAATGTTGAATACATTGCATTCGTCGAAGAAGAATCTCGATTAGTATTGAAAGACAAAATTTTACAGCTGCTCAATTAGGAAATAGAGTTGATCAATTTCGGGAGTTCTTAAGCTGAAGAATAAAAATCCTCAGCTTTACTTCGACAGGATTTTTTCCGCGATTATTATTGCTTCAAGTTGAGACCATGTTTTAAGATGACGTTGGAAACCAAGAAGATCACGAGTATTCACAAAAGCTCACATGATTTCACAGAAACATTAATAAAGATTTAGAAAAGAAGAAGAAATTTATCAATTTTTATAGAAAACTGTACAACGTCATCATCATCATGAAGGCGAAACACCTCGTCAGGATGCATTCGTCAGATAATTTCATAAGCAGCTCATCACTAAAAGAGCAGATAGTTTCAGTCATTTCGACGAATTCCATCGCACTTATAGAATATGTCGAACTCGTCTGCAGTGGTTACTTTTACTTCAATTGAAATTTTTCTCGCATGCATTTCACGTGATTTGTTATGCGCTATTGATTGTGAATGCACTTTTTCAGACTCTTTTGGTCTTAAAAATCATGCCTTGTCATGGAAATTCCTCCTGACTGCCAATGTTTCCGTAGTAATGGGCAAAAGACCGTTCCAGGCCACCATAAAATTCAAAAAAATAGTATCTTTAAAAACGACATAAATTCATGAATTTGAACCCTTTTTCAGGTTTTTAAGACCTAAATACATGAATTTAGTCCATTCAAAAAGTACCATTTTTGAAAAAATGGTACTTTTTAAAAACGACATAAATTCATGAATTTGAACCCTTTTTCAGGTTATGAAGACCTAAATTCACAAATTTGGGCGTTTTTAAAAATACCCAATTTTCAAATTTTTCAAAATCTCAAATTTGAGAATTACAATTTTTACCTTGAAAATCATGACCGTTCTAGGACACTAAAAAATTATAAAAGTTGAGAATTTCAAAATTTGAGAATTACAATCGGGTGAAGCCCTAGAACCTTCGGTTCGATTTTCACCCTCGCTTAAATCATGACCGTTCCAGGACACCGAAAAATCATAAAAGTTAAGAATCTCAAAATTTGAGAATTACAATTTTCACCCCCGCCAAAATCATGACCGTTCCAGGACACCGAAAATTAGTATTTTTAAAAACGTCTTTTAAATCCATTTTTCAGGTTTTTAAAATATATCATGTGACTAAAAATATTTCTTTAAAAATGGAAGAAACAAAAGTGGAAGGAACTTCAGAAATGGATGAAACTGCAAGAATATATCCTTCATTATCATATGAACGTAGTTCTACTTTAATGGACATTGAAAAGATTAACATTGAAAAAATGAATAAAGAAAAACACAAAGATAGAGTTAGGTATATGAAAGATAAGGAATCTCAATTATTATTAAGATTAGAGCATTATAAAAAATTAAGAAAGAGATGGACTAAAGTTAAGAATGTAACACAAGGAATTGGCATATTCTTAACAATAAGTTTAGGTGCTTTGACAATTGTTATATCTTCAGGTGTTTTAGTAATTCCAGTAGTTGCTACAGCTTTAACAGGTACGGGTGTTTTTGCAACTTCACTTGTTACAATGTTAGATAAATCTTTAATAACTAAGAAACGAAAATCATTAAAAACTAAGCATTTACATATTAAAGAAGTCTATGATAAACTACATTACTACTTTCAAAGAGTATGTGATGATAATGTTATTACGTTAGATGAGATTGAAAAATTTGATCAAATAGCTAATGAAGTAAATCAAATATCATTTCAATCACAGACAGAAAAAGTTGATGATAAAAATAAAAAGGATGGCAAAATTTCTAGTGATGGTAAAATTTCTAATGAAGAAAATGACAAATTTTTTTTAGAAGAGCTAAAAACTTTAAGCGAAAATTTAAGCAAAACTTTATTAAACAAAACTTAAAACGAGAAAACTTAAAACGAGAAAACTTTAAACGAAAAGATGTCAAACAACAAAGCAATAAAAAAATAATTTGTTCAGTAAAATGTTTTTGCTGTATTCCAATGTTACCACAAAATTCAAATATTATATTTTAAAAATGGATAAAATTAGAGCTGATAATTTTAAAAGAATAAAACAATTAGAAGAGTTAATAAAACAAAGAAATAATTTGAAAGAAAATCATCTTCAGCATAGAATGATAAAAGCTGGTATTCAATCTGATATGTTTGAAAAAATGCAGCAAACCGAGCAAATAAAAACTGATTTTGAAAAAACTATGAAACCATTTAAAACTCTTGAAAAAGAACTTACAAATAATGATAAACAAATTGATATAACAGATCCAGAGCACAAAACTATATTAGATGACTATGGATTACTAGAATCAAACATTAATAAGAAATTACCAAAATCTATGCAATTTGAACATTCTATTTCATTTATAGATGGAAAAACAATACCTAGATTTTATCTCGGACAAAAAGAAATATTTCCACAACCTTTTCGAGGTTTAATTTTTTCACCAGATAAATATCCTTTTAATTTAGATAGAAATTTTGTTAATCTTTTAAGAGGAGCAGATTTAAATAATTATGCTGTAGAAGATCTCATAAAATATAAAGCTATGTTAGACAGAGTTGGTGCAGTAAAATCTCTTAGACGTTATAAACAATTAGAAAATTTATTATCAACGGGAGTTAAAGTAGGAAAAGGTTTATCTGAAAAACAGAAAACTGAAACAACTGTATTTTTACCAGATGATCCACAAGAATTACTAAATAGATTAAATATTTTAATATCTGCAATAAAAGAAGGACATAATTCTAGTTTCAATGAAATTCATGCTATATTGAAAAGACTGTTAGAAAAGAAGATTCTAAATGAAGAGGATTATAAAAGTATAACCGGACATCTCTGATGTCCTCCAGGGCTTCGCCCGTAGCTGAAATATGTTGTTGTTTTTAATTTTTTATAAAAAAAAATATTTCATAAAAAAATATTTATTTAATTTTTTTAGTTTAAAAATGTGTTCAGCAGATTTAGACAAAATTAATAATCATTTAGAAAATTTGATAGAGATTTTGGGTTCATCAAAATTTAGTACGACGTTAAAAATTATAACAACTACTTCATCACACACTTGTAATTTAGAACCCATTCTACATTTGGAACAAAATAAAAATTATCAAATTGCATTGACTAGTTTCTCTACATTTAACACTATTCAAAACGTTATCAAAGATGTGAATGATCAATTTAGATATTCTACTGATAAAGGCAAAACATGGAAAATACTAACTTTTCTTCCTGGTTCTTACGAAGTTGAAACAATATCAAATGAAATTAAGAGACATTTAGGTATATCATTTAAAGATAAGAAACAATTACATTTTGCAGTTGAACCGGCAGTTAATAAATTTTCTCTTACTTTAGACGAAAATCATCAAGTTGATTTTAATCATGATAGATCATTGTCAAAGCTATTAGGATTTAATAAACAAACCTATAGTCAAGGTTATCATTTAGGTGAGAAGATTCCAAAAATAACTGAAATAAATTCAATTGTTGTACATTGTGACATTATTGAAGGAGGATATATAAATGGTAAATTATTAAATTTAATATTCAGTTTTCCAGCTTTTACTGTACCCATTGGTTATAGATTAAATGTAATTCCACAAACATTAATATATTTTCCTATTACAAGAAAAACTATTAACAACATTGGCATTAGAATCACTGATGAGAAAGGACAAGAAATAAATTTTGGAGGTGAAGAGATTATGATAGATCTTTTGGTTCGGGAGGTATAAACTCCCACGCGAAGCTAGAGAAGTTTAATTTTCTTCTTCTTCTTTAAAAACAAAAATAAAATAAAAATAAATTTTTTTATTAAAAAATGAGTGAAGTGCTACCATTAAATAAAAAAAAACTTAAATTTAATCATCATCCAAATTTATCTAATAAAGTTTTGTCAGTTATTTGTGGAAGATCAGGTTGCGGAAAAACGTATCTATTATTTAAAATTTTAACGACTCCAAATTTTTTGGATTATAACAATCTTATAATTTATACAACAACGGCAGAACAACCCGTCTATCAATTTTTAAAATATGGATTTGAAAATAATCTTAAAAAAACAGCAATTGCTTCATTATTCAAAGAATATGAAAAATCTGAAGATGAAGAAGAAATAAGTTCGTGGTGTGAAGAAGCAGCAAAAAATAATCAGTTAGTAGAATCTAATAAAAATAACCATATAAAGATACAATTAATAGATGATAGTGGTAATATGCAAGATCCTAGTAAACTAGATAAAACAATGAAACATTGTGTAATTTTTGATGATTGTGTTAATGATAGAAATCAGTCAGTTCAGAGAAATTATTTCACAAGAGGTAGACATAATAACTGTAGTGTATTTTATTTAACACAAAGTATGTATTCATTAGACGGAAGTGTTATTAGAAAGAATGCAAATATATTTATACTATTTGAAATAAATGCAAGAAACTTAAGTGATTTGTTAAGAGATTTATGCGTAAGAAATAAAGATGAATTTAAACAATCGTGTAATAATGCTTGGTCAAAAGATTATGGCTTCATTACAATTAATATTGATAAAAAAATTCATGAAAGAGTTATCGAAAATATTTTCGCGGAGTGATAAAAATATACAAATATAGTGTTACAATATTTTTTTTTATTTTATATATATATCAAATTTGTCTATCTTAGAAATTAGAAAATTAAAAAGGTTCAGTAGTTATTCCATCAGGTAAAATTTTTCTTTTATCATCAAATGGATCTAATGCTAATTTATGTTCTTCTTTTAAATACATGTTATGTTTTTTTGAATTAAGTCTATAATTACATGCTGTTTTTATTTCATTATTAAATAATACATTTTTATATTCTTGAAATGTTATTTGATTAGCCACTGATGCCTTTGAAATTCCTTTTAATGTTTTATGTGTTTTAATATTATTAGTTGTATCATAACAGTAACATTTAGATTTTAAAAATATAGCTTCTGTTATGAAATCTTCATTTCCTTCTAATTCATCTTTTACTTTACATAAATCAGAAGGATGAATGATATCTTTTATTTTATCTATTTCTTCATCAAGTGTAGAATTATACGGTATTGTTAATTCTAAGAAAACAGAATCGGTATCTGTAAAGTGTAATTTATAGTTTTTGCCATAAGCAGGTGCTAAATAATCATATATAAATCTATACATAAATAGTTTAGCTAATTCTAATATAGTGAAACCAATAAAATTAAACTTATCATGTTTTACGCTAATTCGACGTAAATGTACAGCACATAGTTCATCACTAAATCTAGTAGTTCTTTTATATGTAGGTTTCCTTGTTAAATTTTGAAACCTATCTTTATCATAAACTATTTCAATATTTTGTCTATTACGCACATTTTCTAAAGTCTTACCATAAAATGCATTATTCATTAATTTGAAGAACACGTTTCCAAAATCATCTTTATTTCTTTTAGCTATTTTACGTTTTTCAATATTGAACTCTATATAATTTTTTAACCATTTAGATTTTCTATACTCTAGTTTTCGATGTATTTTGGTGAGAATCATTCCATGATCTAAATACCAATCTAGCATTCTTCCTTCAACAACATACTTTCCTTTATTACCTTGTGTTAACATAAGTTTTTTTGTTGGTCTGTATTTCTTAGGAATTAAAGATTTTTGATAATCTGAAAAATCTTCTATATTAGGAATTTTGTTTTCGGGACAGAAAGGAAAATATTTTGTTTTATCTTTTATTTCATCAGGGTATACTAAATCAACTTCATATATATAACCATGATTATAATTTCCATCATATGTTCTTTGATAATCTAGATTATTACACCATGACATTTCACCTGTTGGTAATTCTTGTATCATGCAAGAAGAATAATAATGTTTCATTAATAAAATTTAATTTTTCTTTTTCTGTTAATGGCATCATTGGAATATTTGTTTCAAGCAATTGTGAAAAACGTCCTTGTAATTCTTCTACTTTCTTTGTAAACATTTCTGAACTATCTTCACCATAGTATTGTAAATATTCTGATTTAAATAATTCAGGATAATTTGAATGAATGTACATTCCCCAACATAATGGTTTTTGTTCAAATAAATATTTTTCTTTACTTTGTTCAGCTGAACTTTTTCCAGGTGCACTTTTTTCATAATTAAAAACCGAAGGTTCTAGGGCTTGGCCCGTACCATTTTCAGAATTATAATTTTCAGAATCGGGTGAAGCCCTGGAACTTTCCGTTCGATTTTGTGTCATATTAACATTATATGCTTCAAAATCACAATAAATAGTAAAGGGTACTTTATTTTTAAAATACCATTTATTATATTCTAAATATTCATCTTTTGGAAATGTGTTTCTGACTGCTTCATTTTGTTGACAATTCTCCAAATGTCTATTCATTTCTTCTTTAGTTCTAAAACTTGTCATACATTGAAGACAAGGAAAATTTTTATTATCTGAAGTTTTTGTAAATATAGAAACATCTTTACACAATATAAAATGTCCCTGATAATATAATATATTCGCTTGTGCTGGTTGTTTTGACTGTTTTAGTTTTTCAAATTTATCTTGATATATTTCATGTGTTTCATTAATTTCTTTTATAATATTAAATGTATTTTGATGATAATTTTGATTTAATATTTGTAGCTGATAAATATATTCTTTATCATATTGTTCTTTATATTGTTGTAGACATTTTTTTAAACATTCATTTAATCGGAGCGAAGCTCCTCTGGCTTTAGCCGATTCTTTATTTTCTTCATTATTTAATTCTTTATTATTTTCCTCATTTAATTTTTGAATTGTTTCTATCTCATTTTGATATTTATGGTGATATTCTTGTAGCAACATTTTTATTTGTTGTTGATAATCTATTTTACATTTTTGTAAACTTTTATTTAAATTTTCTAATTTTTGTAGATATTCTGAAGATAAAGATGAATATTTGTAATTATAATCATCAGTACGTCCTTTATAATTATTATGATTAATCATTATTGGTGATAGTGTTTTAACAAGTTCAAATTTTTCAGTACATATTATTTTTCCTTGGTAAAAAATATTATGATGCATGTAATTTCCTCTATCATTATATACTATTTCTGATTGACATAAATTTTTATTATTCAAATAAAATTTTTTTGAATCTGAGTAAAGTGGAATAATTTTACCAATAGAAACATAATTCACATTTAATTCAAAAACATTTACTTCAATTAAATTTTTATTCTTTTTATGAAACTTTATTAATCTATTATAATCATATGGAAATTCATCTAAGCCATCAGAAAGATCAAATTCATTTATGTATTCTTCTTTATTATAATGACTTAGTCTTTCTTTATGATATTCTGCAGGATGTAAATGTGCTATAATACTCCACAGAAAAAAATAATCATCTTCATTTTTTATGTTGATTATTTGTGGTGAACTGAAAGGTAAAGAAACATAACTACCACCAGTATTATTTTTATATTTATCAATTACTATTTTCTTAGATAGTATTTTAACAAATCTCCAACCAGATTCACGTAACTGGGCTTCAATTATACAATTTTCTAATTTAAGTATCATCGATTCAAATATGGGTTGTATATCATTTACATTATGAATTTCTTGTGAATTTGTAAAATGTCCTTGTATTATTTCTTCAGGAATTCCATCAGGTCCATTTTTTGTATAAAGTACTTCTACATTCATATAACATTTGAAAGATTTCTTAAATATATTATAAAAGTTGGTTAGAATATCAGAAAAAGTTTTATCGGTTTCATTATATTCAACCGATTCATTAAATAAATATTTTATATCTGTTACGGCTTCATCAAATTCATCTATTTCGTTAAATTCATCAGTATCGCTAAATAAATATCTTCCATCTGGTACGGGCGAAGCCCTAGAACCTTCGGTTTGTATGGTCTCATCTTCACTATTAAAAACTTTTTTATATTCCGAATGTGAATAATCATCAAACATTTTTTTAACTTTTATATCAGTAGGCAATGTTTCTAGATAGTTTTTATAACTATTTAATTTTAATATATTTCCTTCATCAACTCGTTCTACATTTTGTAAATGCAATTTACTATTTAAATGAGATTGATAACTTCTTTTTGTTTGCAACTTTTTTTTACATAAGACACAATAAAACTTGGTATTTTCCATTTTTTTTTATTTTTTTAGAGAAAATTTAAGAAAAAATTTGTGTTTTAATTTTAGATATAAACATTCTAATATTTAGGACTTGAGTGTTATTTTATATTATTATATATTTCACGTTCTTTAGTTATTTTTTTCTTTATCACATTAAGTTTTATCACATTAAGTTTTATCATATTAAGTTTTATCTTATTAAGTTTCATCATATAATGTTTTATCAAAAGATAATTTAAATTTTTTTTCACTAACTATTGATTCTTCATCATCATCATAAATTGTTTCTTCATCATCATCATAAATTGTTTCTTCATCATCATAAATTACACTTTTTGGTATAGGATGCCCTTCCATGATAGGATACCATTCTCTTATTGGAATATCTAATTCTAAATTACATCTTTTATCTGATAATAATATAATAGAGGAAAATATTGGTCTTTGATCTCTTTTGGAAAATTTAATAACACCACCATAATCTGAATCACTTTTAGTTTTTGTTAAAGATGATAAAATTTTAAATTGATTAGATGTAAATCCTAATTTAAATTTTGTAGACCCGACACATAGTTGTCTAACAGTATCTTCAACTATACCATCATTATTATTTTCAATTGTAAGAAAATGAAATTTAGATAAATTTTTATAATTACTAATATTTTTATAATCTTTTTTACCATTTACACCATTTTCAGATGTTTCTGAATCATCATCTATATTATCATAAGATTCTCTAAGATCGGGCAAAGCCCTAGAACCTTCAGTTCGTTTATTATGAATATGATTATGGTCATTGTTAATAGTATAAGGTGTAGACCACATATAAATTTTCTCTTGTTGAGCTAAACCATTTATATAAGATTTTAATAAATTAATATTTAAGTTGGAATATAATCCTATATACGTATCATCATCATATCTTTGGGGCATTTCTAATGTTTCTTGTTTATAAATTGTATCTCTATAATAAACTTGACATAATAATTCTTCATTATGTTTTTTACTCTCTATGTGAATGTTATATTGATTTTGATCGTCAACAAATAATCTAATTTTTTCTTTCGAAAAAGATTTTAATTTTTTAACTAATTCTTTAATATTGATATAATTAATAATTTTAGTTTCTATCCAATCAGTATTACTAATTGGTAACACTGCTCTAATAAATCCATAAACATTATTATGACCTATTATAACCATATTTTCTTTATTTAATTCAACATAAGCTACATCATTATATTTACTTACAATCTCCATAAATTTAATAAATGGATCCCCCGGAAATAAACAATAATTAGTTTCTATAGAAGGTAAACCTTTAGTCTGTTCTCTAAATATTTCGGCTTGTAATTGAAATAAAATATTAACATCTATACATGGATTATTATTATTATTATTATTATCAAAACATTTATTTTCAAATCCCGTTGATCTCGTCGAATAAGAAGAACAGGATGATGCGGGCGAATATAATTTTTTTAAATTTGGATTTTCCATTTTTTTATTTTTATTTGAAAAAATTTTATTTTTTATTTTTATTAGAAAAAATTTTATTTTTTTTTTTATTAGAAAAAATTTTATTTTTTTTATATTGTTTATTAGAAAAAATTCTATTTTTTATTAGAAAAATTTTTTATTTTTTATTTTATTGAGAAAAAAATTTATTTTTTTTAAACAAATTTTTATTTTTTATTTTTATTAGAAAAAATTTTATTTGTTATTTTTATAGAAAAAATTTTATTATTAATTAGAAAAATTTTATTTTTTTAGAAAAAATTATTTTTATTATAAAAAAATTTTATTTTTTTATTGTTTATTAGAAAAAATTTCTATTTTTTATTAGAAAAATTTTATTTTTTTTTTTTTATTAGAAAAAATTTTATTTTTTTTAAAAAATAATTTTATTTTTTATTTTTATAGAAAAATTATATTTTTTATTTTTATTAGTAAAAATTTTATTATTATTAGAAAAAATTTATTTTTATTGTTTATTAGAAAAAAATTTTTTTTAGAAAAAATTTTATTTTTTATTTTTATTAGAAAAAATTTTATTTTTTTATTGTTAAAAAATGATGTTACCAAATGTTGGTGGAGGTGCATATATCCCGAATAATCGTGAATTAGAAATAGAGATAGAAAATTATATCATGAAAACTGGAGACGTTTTATCTGGTCCATTGCATCTTTCTATTCTTCCGCAACAAAATACAGAGTTAACAAATAAACAATATGTTGATACACAAATCAATGATTTAAAGGAAAAATATATAAACGATGTTTTGGTTCCACTGATGAATGAATTAAAGTTGCTTAAACTTAATGACAAATCATTTAAACGAAAAATTATTAAAACTTGATAAAAAGGATAGAGAGCTAGAAGCAGATATAGCAAAACTTTCTAAAAAGATTTCTGAACAATCAAAAATTTTAATATTACTTTCTATAAATTTAAAATCTGCAGTCATTAAAAATAAACATCAGATAAAAATGTTAAAAGAACAATTAGAAGATGAAATAGAAAAACTTCCTGAAAGAATTTAAAAAAATTTAAAGCAGTTACAAACTACATTCCAAAAAAGTGTTGATGAATTAAGTTCTAAAATTACTCAACAAATGAAAAAGATGAATAGAATAATAAATGAAGTAAACTCACTTAATGAAAAAGTTGATAAAATGAAAAATCTGAAAATCAATTTAGAAAATGAATTAAAGAAAAATTTACAAGAAAACTCTAAAGAAAATAAAGAACAGTTAGATTCTGTTAAAAGACAATTAGATGTTCTTAAAATTAAGTTAAATGCACTTAAAACGGCGTTGAAGATGAATCAGGTGAAAATGCAAGTTAATAGAAAAGAAATTAAAGTACATCACACGCTGCTTGACGCAATAGATAAAGTGCAACAGGCAATTAATAAAGTTATCTCGAAGTTGTTGTCCATTCACAAACGTAAATCTTAATCGACGAAGTCTTGGGTTTCTAACCTATCGGAGCGAAGCTCCTCGAGGCTTTAGCCGAACGTAGATATTTTTCCCAAAAGTCAAATTTAATCCTAAAAAATGCCTATAATTTATAAACACAATCTTAAACATTTTGCATCAAATAATAAAATTGCTCATGAACCATCTCAGAAACCTGTGTACCATTATGATAGTGTAGAAACTGTCGGAACACAAAAGTTCCTAGGCACCGCAGGTGCCGTCCAAAAAGAAGGGGCTGGCATCTTTTCTGGTATTGGAAGTATCGTTAACTTAATTAAAAATAATAAAGATTTGATTACATCTGCTGCAAAAGGAGCAGCTGCTATAGGTAGTACAGCTAATGCAATATCAAATGCTGTTAAGTCTCAAAACGAATTAAAACAACTAGAAGCTATTCGTAAACTTAGGAATGATTCTGAAGAACTAAAAAATTTAAAAAACTTTCAGAGGAAACAAAAAACAAAATTGCTAACATAGCTGTTGGGGAAACCTTGAGGAGCGGAGCTCCGTCTAATAGTAAACATAATGAAAATAAAAATAATAAAAAAACAATTGAAGAAATAAGAGGAAATGGCGTGAGTAGCAACCTTCGGTTTCACCAGCAAAGCTGTAGCGGAGCTGGTCTAGCAAAATTCTAAAATATATTTTTTAGTAAAATTTTTTTAGCAAAATTATTTTAGCAAAATTATTTTAGTAAAATTTTTTTCTGTCTGTGAGAAAAAACAAAAAGTCAAAAATTTTTTATAAAAATGTCTTCGCTTATCGAAAATAAATTTAGATTAGATGATCCCCCGTTCACCAGTTACAATCAAAAAAAGAATGACTATATAAGAATTGCTATGAATCCCGGATCTTCCAGTAGAGTAAATACTGGAGGTGATTTAATTTTTGAAGTTGATAATCAGCAGAGTTATTTATATCTACCTGATTCATTTTTACACTGTGAATATTCTTTGTATAGTGATGCCAATTTTACAACACCATTACCAGAAACCGATAATATTGCACTAGAGAATAATTTCTTTCCAAGATTATTTACACAAATGCGTTTAGATGTTGCAACTCAAAATATAGAAACAATAAGTGATTCTCCAGGTGTAATTGATACAATGCTTAGATTTGTAACAATTGGTGAAAATAATAAAAAGTATGAAATCGAAGGTTGGTTTCCTGATACTAATGATGGTATAATTGTTGATGATTTAACTCACGCTGGAACAGATGCCGCAGGAATTGCGAAAGATGTAGAAAATATTGCAAAACATTTAAATAAAACAAATAATGATGCATATAAAGAAAGACGTGAATTTAACAAAAAAAGTAAACAGACAGTAAATTGGTCATTGTCTCCATTATTCGGATATTTAGATTATGATAAAATATCATATCAATTAAAATTTAAATTAATAATTCATCGTACAGCAAATAATGAATTAATCTTTTTTGGTAAGACTGGGAAAAAAGCATATTTAAAAATTGATAGACTTGAATGGTGGATTAAGCATATTACTCCTAGTTTAGAGATTGAAACAGCTATTGCAAAAAGATTAAATACTAACAAACCAATTCCAGTAAATTTTCTAAAGCGTACTGCTAGTTCAGTAACTTTTTCCGAACAAAGATTTAACTGGCATTTTACTAGAACTGCGAATACTCCAAGATATTTATTACTAACATTTCAAAGAAATAATTCTCCAAGTTTTGATCAGAACAACAATATTTTTTCATATTAATACAATTCGAAGTTTACAAGTTTCATTAAATCAAACCCGATATCCAATTGATCCATTAAGATTCGATGATACCAATAATCAATTTATGGAAGGATATGATTGTTATCGAAATCTTTGTACAGAATTTGGAGTTGAACCACAATTAACTCCTGGAGATTGGAGACATTTATATCCAATTTTCTGTTTCGATTTAAGTGCACAATCTGAAGATATTATTAAAAATGGTTGTGATGTAACAATTAATATTGAAAAGAAAGATTCCACAACTTCATTGATGGCTTATGGTTTATTGCTAGAAGATGTAAAATATTCTATTGAAATTCTTAATGGAAAGATGGTAAGGATAGGCTAAAGCCAGAGGAGCTTCGCTCTGATAAGTTAATTAAAATTTTTTCATAACTAGAATAGATTAAAAATTCTTAACTTAAAAATTTTTCATAACTAGAATAGATTAAAATTTTTTGGTAACTTGAAATTTTTTCATAACTAGAATAGATTTAAATTTTTGATAACTTAAAATTTTTTTATTAAAAATGTCGCAAGCGAAAAGTAATATTAATAATAAAACTGTTGAATTAAAATTACGTAATATTGTTGACAAAAATTCCCCTAAAACTATTACTATTAATAAAAAAAAGTATTACATAAGTAAACCAATGATAGAGAATATTCAATTACAAGAAGAAAAGAATGGCGGGATTCTCCCATTAATTCCACTAATAATAGGAGGCATAGCTGCAGCAGGAAGTGTTGCAGGTGGGACAGCTGGTATTGTCCAAGCAGTAAATAAAAATAAATCAGAGAAAGCAGCATTAGAAGAAAAAAAACGACATAATAGAGAGTTAGAGAAAGTTGCTAGGGGTGAAGGAGTAGTAGATAATTTTATTAGTAAATTAAAATTAGTTGATGAAGGAAAACGAGTTCTTAAAAATATTCTCCACAATGTTGATGATTTAATTGAAATTAAAGAAACTAAAGATGGTTCTGGAATATATCTAAGTCCTAGTATGATAAGGTAAAACATTTATTTTATCTTTTAAAATGAATTCACAAATTCCGAAAATTTAATTAAATTAAAAATTTCTAATTTAGATTTATTGAATTATCTATTAAACAAAATAAAAACTCACATTGTCAGCATATTGGAGGTGACAAGAACAAAGTTCCATACCACTTCGGTGGTGATATACAAAAAACATTAGAAAACTTTCCTGGATTTATTTGGAGTAAATATTCGAAAGAAAAACATCTTCCTGGTCATTCATATACTGGTCCAGGAACTCGATTAGATATAAGACTAGATGAGAATAATAATCCGAAACCAGGTGAAGAACCAATAAATAGAGTAGATGCCGCAGCTTACAGGCATGATTTAGCTTATCGAAATCATGATCTAAGTTCTCGACATGCAGCTGATAAGAAGATGATTCAAGAATTAGATAGTATTCAAAATCCTACATTTAGAGAAAAAATTGAAAGAATGTTTGTTAAGAAAGCTTTACAAGCTAAAATATTATTCGGTCAGGTTTAAATGAAACGACAGCTAAGCTGTCTGAGAAAGCAACGCTCGAACTAATAACTCTGAGAGCAACGCTCGAACCTACGCGTCTGAAATTCATAAAGAATACAGAAGGCCTAAATATTTATTGAAAGTAAAAGTATTTAATAAAGATGATATTTGGAGTGCTGATCTTATTCATATGCCGAATGATTCTGATTATAAATACGCATTGACCGTTATAGATTTATATACACGATACGCTTGGGTAAAACCTTTAAAAAATAAAAGTGGTCTATCAGTTAAATATGCGTTTGAAGAAATCTTTAAAGAAAGTAAGAGAAAGCCAAAAAAATTGTTTGTTGATAAAGGGTCGGAATTTTATAACCGAAACGTTCAGCCACTATTTGAAACAGACGAAAGTCATCGCCAAGGCTCAGTTTATTCAACTGAAAATGCAGGGAAGGCCGTAGTGATAGAAAGATTCAATCGGACGTTAAAAAATAAATTATTCAAGAAATTTACTGAGCAAAGAAATCAGAAATGGTTGAAGATATTACCAGGAATTGTGGAAGAGTACAATAATAAAGTTCATTCTGGTATTGAAGAAACTCCAAAGAATGCTTCTGACGACCCTGATCTAGTACGAAAGAAAATATTCGAGAATAATAATTTGAATGAGAGTAATCCGAATTTGCAGAAACTTAAGCCGAAATTTAAAATTGGAGATAGAGTTAGAATATTTAAATATAAGAATAAATTTGAAAAAGGCTTTGTTGGTTATTGGACTAAAGAAATATTTGAAGTTTGCAAAATAAATCAAAGTTATCCGATTACTTATGAAATTAAAGATTTAGATAATGAGGATATCAGAGGCCGTTTTTTATCAAAATGAATTACAGAAAACAGAGCTTTAACCTTTAGTGGCGCTTTAGCTAGCTTCGCTTGAGTTATAGATTGTTTAACTCTAACATAATATCTAGAAATGGTACTCCTTTTTGTAATTTGTACAAAACGTATAAACATAATTGTCCACAATAGGTAGTGCCTGGTTTTTGAATTTGAAATGTATTGTATGTTCCCGTTTCAAGTAATTCTTTTACTTCATTTGTAGGGGGCAAACCGTATGAATCGAACCAATAGTTCTCAGCCTCCGGGCGATCAAAATAATAGTTCTGCTGATGATTTTTAACGCCTGCTGACCAATGTACACCTTTTTCATTTGACGTATGAAGATTTGTTATGAAATTTACAGTTATTGATGGCCTATTTTTTAGGAATTGTAATTCATCCCTCATCAATATGTGAAAATTCTTTATTCCTAATCGATTAGCGATTTTCTTTAGGTCGAAATTCGTTGTCGTTTGTGTTCCATATAATTTCAAAAACTCATTTATGTTGCTCATTTTATAATAAAAAAATTTCTTAAGGGACCCCTAGAAGTCAGAGGGGGGGGTATTGATTTAAAACTGGTCTCTAATGATGTCTTTCTTTACTACTTAGTCAGAAGAGGTATTGATTTAAAACATTTTTATAATGATGACTTTCCTTACTACTTAGTCAGAAGGGGGGGTTATTGATTTAAAACTGGTTCTCTAAATGATGTCTTTCTTTACTACTTATTCAATTTTGAAATGATTTAATTTAATCTAAATTTAAACGTTACATTGTTGCATTGCATTAGTAGAGTAAATGTTTCGCACATATTTTATCAATAGTAATTCATTACTCATCAATATGTGAAAATTCTTTATTCCCAATTGCTTAGCAAACTCATTTAAATCGAAATTTAATGTGGTTTTGTTTGCCGTATATTTTTAGAATGTCTCTAATGTTTCTCATTTTAAATGGAATAAAATCTATTTCAGAACTTTCTCAAAAGAATTAGCGTGTAGCAGCTGCTAAAATTGTTTCAGCTGATAGGGGTGAAGGAAATCACAGACAATAGCGCATAATGCGAGTTGTGAAATCTCATTCACACTATGAGAACAAAAGAAACAAATACAATCTAAACACAATAGACATATGAGAGAGAAGAGAAAATGAATGAGCATTTTCTCTTCATTTTGGGTTTCCATAACAATCATTCATGCGACATTGCTTTGAATGGAAAAATACACCAACTGTCGCGCCGATGTCAGAAAGTTTGTCGATAAAGCTGTCGACATGGTTCGATAGTTGGTGTATTTTTCCATTAGCGTTCAAGGTCATTCTATTAAAAGCATATGGGAATTATTCTCATTGAAGACAAGCAATTGTTTTAAAGAATGCATGTCATTGTGAATACAATATTCCTGTAACAGACAGGAACGAGAGAGAGAAAGAAAGAAAGAAGACACGCTGCTCCGTAAAAGTTTAATTGAGATAACGAAGGATATATTCTTGAGGTTCCTTCCACTTTTGTTTCTTCCATTTCTGAAGTTCCTTCCATTTTTGTTCCTTCCATTTCTGAAGTTCCTTCCACTTTTGTTTTCTTCCATTTTTAAAGAAATATTTTTAGTCACATGATATATTTTAAAAACCTGAAAGATGGATAAAATTCATGAATTTGAAATTCTAAAATTTTGAGATTCTTAACTTTTATGATTTTTCGGTGTCCCTGGAACGGTCATGATTTAAGCGAGGGTGAAAATCGAACCGAAGGTTCTAGGGCTTCGCCCGATTGTAATTCTCAAATTTTGAAATTCTCAACTTTTATAATTTTTTAGTGTCCTAGAACGGTCATGATTTTCAAGGTAAAAATTGTAATTCTCAAATTTGAGATTTTGAAAAATTTGAAAATTGGGTATTTTTAAAAACGCCCAAATTTGTGAATTTAGGTCTTCATAACCTGAAAAAGGGTTCAAATTCATGAATTTATGTCGTTTTTAAAAAGTACCATTTTTTAAAAAATGGTACTTTTTGAATGGACTAAATTCATGTATTTAGGTCTTAAAAACCTGAAAAAGGGTTCAAATTCATGAATTTATGTCGTTTTTAAAGATACTATTTTTTTGAATTTTATGGTGGCCTGGATCAACGGTCTTTTTGCCCATTACT
>CAJQUW010006195.1:130079-206140 GCA_907163375.1 Prostheceraeus crozeri
TAGTAATGGGCAAAAGACTCGTTTCCAGGCCATCCATAAATATTCAAAAAATAGTTATCTTGAATAATACGACAAAAATTCATGAATTTGATACCCTTTTTCAGGTTGTTTAAGACCTATAATACATGAATTGAGTCCATTCAAAATGTACCATTTTTTGAAAAAATGGTACTTCTTTAAAACGGACATAAATTACATGAATTTGAACCTTTTTCAGGTATGATGGACCTAAAGTTCTACTAAATTTGGGCGGCTTTTAAAAATACCAATTTTCAAATTTTTCAAACATCTCAAATTTGAGAATTACAATTTTTTACCCTTGAAAATCATGACACGTTCCTAGGACACTAAAAAAAAATTATAAAACGTTGAGAATTTCAAAATTTGTGGAATTACAAATCGGAGTGATAGCCCTAGAACCTTCCCCCCCCGGTTCGATATTCCACCCTCGCTTAAATCATGACCGTTCCCAGGTACACCGAAAAATCATATAAAAGTTAAGAATCACAAAATTGAGAATTCCAATTTTCACCCCCGCAAACCCAACTATCATGACCGTTCCAGGACACCGAAAATTAGTATCTTTTGAAATAGTCCCTTTTAAATCCATTTTTCAGGTTTTTAAAATATATCATGTGACTAAAAATATTTCTTTAAAAATGGAAGAAACAAAAAAGTGGAAGGGAAACTTCAGAAATGGATGAACACTGCGAAGAATATATCCTTCATTATCCAATGAACGTTGCCTTTAGATCTACTTTAATGGACATTGAATAGATTCAACATTGAAAAAATGAATAAAGAAAAGCACAAAGATAGAGTTAGGTATAAGAAAGATAAGGAATCTCAATTATTATTAAGATTTAGCAGCATTATAAAAAATAAGAAAGAGACTGGACTAAAGTTAAGAATGTAACACATAGGAATGGCATATTCTTAACAATTAAGTTTAGGTGCTTTGACAATTGTTAATCTCTTCTAGGTGTTTTAGTAATTCCAGTAGTTTGCTACAGCTTTAACTGGTACGTGAGTGTTTTTGCACATACTTCACTTGTTTACAATGTTTAGATAAATCTCTAAATAATATACTAAGAAACGAAAATCATTAAAAACTAAGCATTTACATATTCAAGAAAGTCTATGATAAACTTACAATTACTACTTTTCAAAGAGTATGTGATGATAATGTTATTACGTTAGATGAGATTGAAAAATTTGATCAAATAGCTAATGAAGTTAATCAAATATCATTTCAATCACAGACAGAAAAAGTTGATGATAAAAATAAAAAGGATGGCAAAATTTCTTAGTGATTGTAAAATTTCTAATGAAGAAAATGACAAATTATTTTTTTTGTTTAGAAGAGCTAAAAACTTTAAGCGAAAATTTAAGCAAAACTTTATTAAACAAAACTTTAAAAACGAGAAAACTTAAAACGAGAAAACTTTAAACGAAAAGATGTCAAACAACAAAGCAATAAAAAAATAATTTGTTCAGTAAAATGTTTTTGCTGTATTCCAATGTTACCACAAAATTCAAATATTATATATTTTAAAAATGGATAAAATTAGAGCTGATAATTTTAAAAGAATAAAACAATTAGAAGAGTTAATAAAACAAAGAAATATTATGAAAGAAAATCATCTTCAGCATAGAATGATAAAAGCTGGTATTCAATCTGATATGTTTGAAAAAATGCAGCAAACCGAGCAAATAAAAACTGATTTTGAAAAAACTATGAAACCATTTAAAACTCTTGAAAAAGAACTTACAAATAATGATAAACAAATTGATATAACAGATCCAGAGCACAAAACTATATTAGGATGACTATGGATTACTAGAATCAACATTAATAAGAAATTACCAAAATCTATGCAATTTGAAACATTCTATTCATTTATAGATGGAAAAACAATACCTAGATTTTATCTCGGACAAAAAGAAATATTTCCACAACCTTTTCGAGGTTTAATTTTTTCACCAGATAAATATCCTTTTAATTTAGATAGAAATTTTGTTAATCTTTTAAGAGGAGCAGATTTAAATAATTATGCTGTAGAAGATCTCATAAAATATAAAGCTATGTTAGACAGAGTTGGTGCAGTAAAATCTCTTAGACGTTATAAACAATTATAAAATTTATTATCAACGGGAGTTAAAGTAGGGAAAGGTTTATCTGAAAAACAGAAAACAGAAACAACTGTATTTTTACCAGATGATCCACAAGAATTACTAAATAGATTAAATATTTTAATATCTGCAATAAAAGAAGGACATAATTCTAGTTTCAATGAAATTCATGCTATATTGAAAAGATGTTAGAAAGAAGATTCTAAATGAAGAGGATTATAAAAGTATAACGGACATCTCTGATGTCCTCCAGGGCTTCCGCCCGTAGCTGAAATATGTTGTTGTTTTTAATTTTTTTATAAAAAAAATATTTCATAAAAAAATATTTATTTAATTTTTTTAGTTTAAAAATGTGTTCAGCAGATTTAGACAAAATTAATAATCATTTAGAAAATTTGATAGAGATTTTGGGTTCATCAAAATTTAGTACGACGTTAAAAATTATAACAACTACTTCATCACACATCTTGTAATTTAGAAGACATTCTACATTTGGAACAAAATAAAAATTATCTAATTGCATTGACTAGTTTCTCTACATTTAACACTATTCAAAACGTTATCAAAGATGTGAATGATCATTTTAGATATTCTACTGATAAAGGCAAAACATGGAAAATACTAACTTTTCTTCCTGGTTCTTACGAAGTTGAAACAATATCAAATGAAATTAAGAGACATTTAGGTATATCATTTAAAGATAAGAAACAATTACATTTTGCAGTTGAACCGGCAGTTAATAAATTTTCTCTTACTTTAGACGAAAATCATCAAGTTGATTTTAATCATGATAGATCATTGTCAAAGCTACTTAGGATTTAATAAACAAACCTTATAGTCAAGGTTATCATTTAGGTGAGAAGATTCCAAAAATAACTGAAATAAATTCAATTGTTGTACATTGTGACATTATTGAAGGAGGATATATAAATGGTAAATTATTAAATTTAATATTCAGTTTTCCAGCTTTTACTGTACCCATTGGTTATAGATTAAATGTAATTCCACAAACATTAATATATTTTCCTATTACAAGAAAAACTATTAACAACATTGGCATTAGAATCACTGATGAGAAAGGACAAGAAATAAATTTTGGAGGTGAAGAGATTATGATAGATCTTTTGGTTCGGGAGGTATAAACTCCCACGCAAGCTAGAGAAGTTTAATTTTCTTCTTCTCTTTAAAAAACAAAAATAAAATAAAAATAAATTTTTTTATTAAAAAATGAGTGTAATGTCTGTAAATAAAAAAAAACTTTAATTTAATCATCATCCAAATTTTATCTAATAAAGTTTTGTCAGTTATTTGTGGAAGATCAGGTTGCGGAAAAACGTATCTATTATTTAAAATTTTAACGACTCCAAATTTTTTGGATTATAACAATCTTATAATTTATACAACAACGGCAGAACAACCCGTCTATCAATTTTTAAAATTTGGATTTGAAAATAATCTTAAAAAAACAGCAATTGCTTCATTATTCAAAGAATATGAAAAATCTGAAGATGAAGCAGAAATAAGTTCGTGGTGTGAAGAAGCAGCAAAAAATAATCAGTTAGTAGAATCTAATAAAAATAACCATATAAAGATACAATTAATAGATGATAGTGGTAATATGCAAGATCCTAGTAAACTAGATAAACAATGAAACATTGTGTAATTTTTGATGATTGTGTTAATGATAGAAATCAGTCAGTTCAGAGAAATTATTTCACAAGAGGTAGACATAATGACTGTAGTGTATTTTATTTAACACAAAGTATGTATTCATTAGACGGAAGTGTTATTAGAAAGAATGCAAATATATTTATACTATTTGAAATAAATGCAAGAAACTTAAGTGATTTGTTAAGAGATTTATGCTTAAGAAATAAAGATGAATTTAAACAATCGTGTAACAATGCTTGGTCAAAAGATTATGGCTTCATTACAATTAATATTGATAAAAAAAATTCATGAAAGAGTTATCGAAAATATTTTCGCGGAGTGATAAAAATATACAAATATAGTGTTACAATATTTTTTTTAATTTTATATATATATCAAATTTGTCTATCTTAGAATTAGAAAATTAAAAAAGGTTCAGTAGTTATTCCATCAGGTAAAATTTTTCTTTTATCATCAAATGGATCTAATGCTAATTTATGTTCTTCTTTAAATACATGTTATGTTTTTTGAATTAAGTCTATAATTACATGCTGTTTTTATTTCATTATTAAATAATACATTTTTATATTTCTTGAAATGTTATTTGATTAGCCACTGATGCCTTTGAAATTCCTTTTAATGTTTTATGTGTTTTAATATTATTAGTTGTTTTGTATCATAACAGTAACATTTAGATTTTAAAAATATAGCTTCTGTTATGAAATCTTCATTTCCTTCTAATTCATCTTTTACTTTACATAATTCAGAAGGATGAATGATATCTTTTATTTTATCTATTTCTTCATAAATGTGTAGAATTATACGGTATTGTTAATTCTAAGAAAACAGAATCGGTATCTGTAAAGTGTAATTTATAGTTTTTGCCATAAGCAGGTGCTAAATAATCATATATAAATCTATACATAAATAAGTTTAGCTAATTCTAATATAGTGAAACCAATAAAATTAAACTTATCATGTTTTACGCTAATTCGACGTAAATGTACAGCACATAGTTCATCACTAAATCTAGTAGTTCTTTTATATGTAGGTTTCCTTGTTAAATTTTGAAACCTATCTTTATCATAAACTATTTCAATATTTTGTCTATTTACGCACATTTTCTAAAGTCTTACATAAAATGCATTATTTCATTAATTTGAGAACACGTTTCCAAAATCATCTTTATTTCTTTTAGCTATTTTACGTTTTTCAATATTGAACTCTATATAATTTTTTTAAACCATTTAGATTTTCTATACTCTAGTTTTCGATGTATTTTGGTGAGAATCATTCATGATCTAAATACCAATCTAGCATTCTTCCTTCAACAACATAATTTCCTTTATTACCTTGTGTTAACATAAGTTTTTTTGTTGGTCTGTAATTTCTTAGGAATTAAAGATTTTGATAATCTGAAAATCTTTCTATATTAGGAATTTTGTTTTCGGGACAGAAAGGAAAATATTTGTTTTTATCTTTTATTTCATCAGGGTATACTAAAATCAAACTTCATATATATAACCATGATTATAATTTCCATCATATGTTCTTTGAATAATCTAGATTATTACACCATGACATTTCACCTGTTGGTAATTCTTGTATCATGCAAGCAGAAGAATAATAATGTTTCGTTTCATTAATAAAATTTAATTTTTCTTTTTCTGTTAATGGCATCATTGGAATATTTGTTTCAAGCAATTGTGAAAAATAATTTTGTAATTCTTCTACTTTCTTTGTAAAAATTTCTGAACTATCTTCACCATAGTATTGAAAATATTCTGATTTAAATAATTCAGGATAATTTGAATGAATGTACATTCCCCAACATAATGGTTTTTGTTCAAATAAATATTTTTCTTTACTTTGTTCAGCTGAACTTTTTCCAGGTGCACTTTTTTCAGAATTAAAAACCGAAGGTTCTAGGGCTTGGCCCGTACCATTTTCAGAATTATAATTTTCAGAATCGGGTGAAGCCCTGGAACTTTCCGTTCGATTTTGTGTCATATTAACATTATATGCTTCAAAATCACAATAAATAGTAAAGGGTACTTTATTTTTAAAATACCATTTATTATATTCTAAATAATCATCTTTAGGAAATGTGTTTCTGACTGCTTCATTTTGTTGACAATTCTCCAAATGTCTATTCATTTCTTCTTAGTTCTAAAAACTTGTCATACATTGAAGACAAGGAAAATTTTTATTATCTGAAGTTTTTTTAAATATAGAAACATCTTTACACAATATAAAATGTCCCTGATAATATAATATATTCGCTTGTGCTGGTTGTTTTGACTGTTTTAGTTTTTCAAATTTATCTTGATATATTTCATGTGTTTCATTAATTTCTTTTATAATATTAAATGTATTTTGATGATAATTTTGATTTAATATTTGTAGCTGATAAATATATTCTTTATCATATTGTTCTTTATATTGTTGTAGACATTTTTTAAACATTCATTTAATCGGAGCGAAGCTCCTCTGGCTTTAGCCGATTCTTTATTTTCTTCATTATTTAATTCTTTATTATTTTCTTCATTTAATTTTTGAATTGTTTCTATCTCATTTTGATATTTATGGTGATATTCTTGTAGCAACATTTTTATTTGTTGTTGATAATCTATTTTACATTTTTGTAAACTTTTATTTAAATTTTCTAATTTTTGTTGATATTCTGAAGATAAAGATGAATATTTGTAATTATAATCATCAGTACGTCCTTTATAATTATTATGATTAATCATTATTGGTGATAGTGTTTTAACAAGTTCAAATTTTTCAGTACATATTATTTTTCCTTGGTAAAAAATATTATGATGCATGTAATTTCCTCTATCATTATATACTATTTTGATTGACATAAATTTTTATTATTCAAATAAAATTTTTTTGAATCTGAGTAAAGTGGAATAATTTTACCAATAGAAACATAATTCACATTTAATTCAAAAACATTTACTTCAATTAAATTTTTATTCTTTTTATGAAACTTTATTAATCTATTATAATCATATGGAAATTCATCTAAGCCATCAGAAAGATCAAATTCATTTATGTATTCTTCTTTATTATAATGACTTAGTCTTTCTTTATGATATTCTGCAGGATGTAAATGTGCTATAATACTCCACAGAAAAAATAATCATCTTCATTTTTTATGTTGATTATTTGTGGTGAACTGAAAGGTAAAGAAACATAACTACCACCAGTATTATTTTTATATTTATCAATTACTATTTTCTTAGATAGTATTTTAACAAATCTCCAACCAGATTCACGTAACTGGGCTTCAATTATACAATTTTCTAATTTAAGTATCATCGATTCAAATATGGGTTGTATATCATTTACATTATGAATTTCTTGTGAATTTGTAAAATGTCCTTGTATTATTTCTTCAGGAATTCCATCAGGTCCATTTTTTTGTATAAAGTACTTCTACATTCATATAACATTTGAAAGATTTCTTAAATATATTATAAAAGTTGGTTAGAATATCAGAAAAAGTTTTATCGGTTTCATTATATTCAACCGATTCATTAAATAAATATTTTATATCTGTTACGGCTTCATCAAATTCATCTATTTCGTTAAATTCATCAGTATCGCTAAATAAATATCTTCCATCTGGTACGGGCGAAGCCCTAGAACCTTCGGTTTGTATGGTCTCATCTTCACTATTAAAAACTTTTTTATATTCCGAATGTGAATAATCATCAAACATTTTTTTAACTTTTATATCAGTAGGCAATGTTTCTAGATAGTTTTTATAACTATTTAATTTTAATATATTTCCTTCATCAACTCGTTCTACATTTTGTAAATGCAATTTACTATTTAAATGAGATTGATAACTTCTTTTTGTTTGCAACTTTTTTTTACATAAGACACAATAAAACTTGGTATTTTCCATTTTTTTTTATTTTTTTAGAGAAAATTTAAGAAAAAATTTGTGTTTTAATTTTAGATATAAACATTCTAATATTAGGACTTGAGTGTTATTTTATATTATTATATATTTCACGTTCTTTAGTTATTTTTTTCTTTATCACATTAAGTTTTATCACATTAAGTTTTATCATATTAAGTTTTATCTTATTAAGTTTCATCATATAATGTTTTATCAAAAGATAATTTAAATTTTTTTTCACTAACTATTGATTCTTCATCATCATCATAAATTGTTTCTTCATCATCATCATAAATTGTTTCTTCATCATCATAAATTACACTTTTTTGGTATAGGATGCCCTTCCATGATAGGATACCATTCTCTTATTGGAATATCTAATTCTAAATTACATCTTTTATCTGATAATAATATAATAGAGGAAAATATTGGTCTTTGATCTCTTTTGGAAAATTTAATAACACCACCATAATCTGAATCACTTTTAGTTTTTGTTAAAGATGATAAAATTTTAAATTGATTAGATGTAAATCCTAATTTAAATTTTGTAGACCCGACACATAGTTGTCTAACAGTATCTTCAACTATACCATCATTATTATTTTCAATTGTAAGAAAATGAAATTTAGATAAATTTTTAATTAATTACTAATATTTTTATAATCTTTTTTTACCATTTACACCATTTTCAGATGTTTCTGAATCATCATCTATATTATCATAAGATTCTCTAAGATCGGGCAAAGCCCTAGAACCTTCAGTTCGTTTATTATGAATATGATTATGGTCATTGTTAATAGTATAAGGTGTAGACCACATATAAATTTTCTCTTGTTGAGCTAAACCATTTATATAGATTTTAATAAATTAATATTTAAGTTGGAATATAATCCTATATACGTATCATCATCATATCTTTGGGGCATTTCTAATGTTTCTTGTTTATAAATTGTATCTCTATAATAAACTTGACATAATAATTCTTCATTATGTTTTTTACTCTCTATGTGAATGTTATATTGATTTTGATCGTCAACAAATAATCTAATTTTTTTCTTTGGAAAAAGATTTTAATTTTTTAACTAATTCTTTAATATTGATATAATTAATAATTTTAGTTTCTATCCAATCAGTATTACTAATTGGTAACACTGCTCTAATAAATCCATAAACATTATTATGACCTATTATAACCATATTTTCTTTATTTAATTCAACATAAGCTACATCATTATATTTACTTACAATCTCCATAAATTTAATAAATGGATCCCCCGGAAATAAACAATAATTAGTTTCTATAGAAGGTAAACCTTTAGTCTGTTCTCTAAATATTTCGGCTTGTAATTGAAATAAAATATTAACATCTATACATGGATTATTATTATTATTATTATTATCAAAACATTTATTTTCAAATCCCGTTGATCTCGTCGAATAAGAAGAACAGGATGATGCGGGCGAATATAATTTTTTTAAATTTGGATTTTCCATTTTTTTATTTTTATTTGAAAAAATTTTATTTTTTATTTTTATTAGAAAAAATTTTATTTTTTATTTTTATTAGAAAAAATTTTATTTTTTTATTGTTATTAGAAAAAATTCTATTTTTATTAGAAAAAATTTTATTTTTTATTTTTATTAGAAAAAATTTTATTTTTTTTAAAAAAAATTTTATTTTTTATTTTTATTAGAAAAAATTTTATTTTTTATTTTTATTAGAAAAAATTTTATTATTATTAGAAAAAATTTTATTTTTTATTTTTATTAGAAAAAATATTATTTTTATTAGAAAAAATTTTATTTTTTTATTGTTAAAAAATGATGTTACCAAATGTTGGTGGAGGTGCATATATCCCGAATAATCGTGAATTAGAAATAGAGATAGAAAATTATATCATGAAAACTGGAGACGTTTTATCTGGTCCATTGCATCTTTCTATTCTTCCGCAACAAAATACAGAGTTAACAAATAAACAATATGTTGATACACAAATCAATGATTTAAAGGAAAAATATATAAACGATGTTTTGGTTCCACTGATGAATGAATTAAAGTTGCTAAAACTTAATGACAAATCATTAAACGAAAAATTATTAAAACTTGATAAAAAGGATAGAGAGCTAGAAGCAGATATAGCAAAACTTTTTAAAAAGATTTCTGAACAATCAAAAATTTTAATATTACTTTCTATAAATTTAAAATCTGCAGTCATTAAAAATAAACATCAGATAAAAATGTTAAAAGAACAATTAGAAGATGAAATAGAAAAACTTCCTGAAAGAATTTAAAAAATTTAAAGCAGTTACAAACTACATTCCAAAAAAGTGTTGATGAATTAAGTTCTAAAATTACTCAACAAATGAAAAAGATGAATAGAATAATAAATGAAGTAAACTCACTTAATGAAAAAGTTGATAAAATGAAAAATCTGAAAATCAATTTAGAAAATGAATTAAAGAAAAATTTACAAGAAAACTCTAAAGAAAATAAAGAACAGTTAGATTCTGTTAAAAGACAATTAGATGTTCTTAAAATTAAGTTAAATGCACTTAAAACGGCGTTGAAGATGAATCAGGTGAAAATGCAAGTTAATAGAAAAGAAATTAAAGTACATCACACGCTGCTTGACGCAATAGATAAAGTGCAACAGGCAATTAATAAAGTTATCTCGAAGTTGTTGTCCATTCACAAACGTAAATCTTAATCGACGAAGTCTTGGGTTTCTAACCTATCGGAGCGAAGCTCCTCGAGGCTTTAGCCGAACGTAGATATTTTTCCCAAAAGTCAAATTTAATCCTAAAAAATGCCTATAATTTATAAACACAATCTTAAACATTTTGCATCAAATAATAAAATTGCTCATGAACCATCTCAGAAACCTGTGTACCATTATGATAGTGTAGAAACTGTCGGAACACAAAAGTTCCTAGGCACCGCAGGTGCCGTCCAAAAAGAAGGGGCTGGCATCTTTTCTGGTATTGGAAGTATCGTTAACTTAATTAAAAATAATAAAGATTTGATTACATCTGCTGCAAAAGGAGCAGCTGCTATAGGTAGTACAGCTAATGCAATATCAAATGCTGTTAAATCACAAAACGAATTAAAACAACTAGAAGCTATTCGTAAACTCAAGAATGATTCTGAAGAACTAAAAAATTTAAAAAAACTTTCAGAGGAAACAAAAAACAAAATTGCTAACATAGCTGTTGGGGAAACCTTGAGGAGCGGAGCTCCGTCTAATAGTAAACATAATGAAAATAAAAATAATAAAAAAACAATTGAAGAAATAAGAGGAAATGGCGTGAGTAGCAACCTTCGGTTTCACCAGCAAAGCTGTAGCGGAGCTGGTCTAGCAAAATTCTAAAATATATTTTTTAGTAAAATTTTTTTAGCAAAATTATTTTAGCAAAATTATTTTAGTAAAATTTTTTTCTGTCTGTGAGAAAAACAAAAAGTCAAAATTTCTTATAAAAATGCCTTCGCTTATCGAAAATAAATTTAGATTAGATGATCCTCCGTTCACCAGTTACAATCAAAAAAAGAATGACTATATAAGAATTGCTATGAATCCCGGATCTTCCAGTAGAGTAAATACTGGAGGTGATTTAATTTTTGAAGTTGATAATCAGCAGAGTTATTTATATCTACCTGATTCATTTTTACACTGTGAATATTCTTTGTATAGTGATGCCAATTTTACAACACCATTACCAGAAACCGATAATATTGCACTAGAGAATAATTTCTTTCCAAGATTATTTACACAAATGCGTTTAGATGTTGCAACTCAAAATATAGAAACAATAAGTGATTCTCCAGGTGTAATTGATACAATGCTTAGATTTGTAACAATTGGTGAAAATAATAAAAAGTATGAAATCGAAGGTTGGTTTCCTGATACTAATGATGGTATAATTGTTGATGATTTAACTCACGCTGGAACAGATGCCGCAGGAATTGCGAAAGATGTAGAAAATATTGCAAAACATTTAAATAAAACAAATAATGATGCATATAAAGAAAGACGTGAATTTAACAAAAAAAGTAAACAGACAGTAAATTGGTCATTGTCTCCATTATTCGGATATTTAGATTATGATAAAATATCATATCAATTAAAATTTAAATTAATAATTCATCGTACAGCAAATAATGAATTAATCTTTTTTGGTAAGACTGGGAAAAAAGCATATTTAAAAATTGATAGACTTGAATGGTGGATTAAGCATATTACTCCTAGTTTAGAGATTGAAACAGCTATTGCAAAAAGATTAAATACTAACAAACCAATTCCAGTAAATTTTCTAAAGCGTACTGCTAGTTCAGTAACTTTTTCCGAACAAAGATTTAACTGGCATTTTACTAGAACTGCGAATACTCCAAGATATTTATTACTAACATTTCAAAGAAATAATTCTCCAAGTTTTGATCAGAACAACAATATTTTTCATATTAATACAATTCGAAGTTTACAAGTTTCATTAAATCAAACCCGATATCCAATTGATCCATTAAGATTCGATGATACCAATAATCAATTTATGGAAGGATATGATTGTTATCGAAATCTTTGTACAGAATTTGGAGTTGAACCACAATTAACTCCTGGAGATTGGAGACATTTATATCCAATTTTCTGTTTCGATTTAAGTGCACAATCTGAAGATATTATTAAAAATGGTTGTGATGTAACAATTAATATTGAAAAGAAAGATTCCACAACTTCATTGATGGCTTATGGTTTATTGCTAGAAGATGTAAAATATTCTATTGAAATTCTTAATGGAAAGATGGTAAGGATAGGCTAAAGCCAGAGGAGCTTCGCTCTGATAAGTTAATTAAAATTTTTTCATAACTAGAATAGATTAAAAATTCTTAACTTAAAATTTTTCATAACTAGAATAGATTAAAATTTTTTGGTAACTTGAAATTTTTTCATAACTAGAATAGATTTAAATTTTTGATAACTTAAAATTTTTTTATTAAAAATGTCGCAAGCGAAAAGTAATATTAATAATAAAACTGTTGAATTAAAATTACGTAATATTGTTGACAAAAATTCCCCTAAAACTATTACTATTAATAAAAAAAAGTATTACATAAGTAAACCAATGATAGAGAATATTCAATTACAAGAAGAAAAGAATGGCGGGATTCTCCCATTAATTCCACTAATAATAGGAGGCATAGCTGCAGCAGGAAGTGTTGCAGGTGGGACAGCTGGTATTGTCCAAGCAGTAAATAAAAATAAATCAGAGAAAGCAGCATTAGAAGAACAAAAACGACATAATAGAGAGTTAGAGAAAGTTGCTAGGGGTGAAGGAGTAGTAGATAATTTTATTAGTAAATTAAAATTAGTTGATGAAGGAAAACGAGTTCTTAAAAATATTCTCCACAATGTTGATGATTTAATTGAAATTAAAGAAACTAAAGATGGTTCTGGAATATATCTAAGTCCTAGTATGATAAGGTAAAACATTTATTTTATCTTTTAAAATGAATTCCACAAATTCCGAAAATTTAATTAAATTAAAAATTTCTAATTTAGATTTATTGAATTATCTATTAAACAAAAATAAAAACTCACATTGTCAGCATATTGGAGGTGACAAGAACAAAGTTCCATACCACTTCGGTGGTGATATACAAAAAACATTAGAAAACTTTCCTGGATTTATTTGGAGTAAATATTCGAAAGAAAAACATCTTCCTGGTCATTCATATACTGGTCCAGGAACTCGATTAGATATAAGACTAGATGAGAATAATAATCCGAAACCAGGTGAAGAACCAATAAATAGAGTAGATGCCGCAGCTTACAGGCATGATTTAGCTTATCGAAATCATGATCTAAGTTCTCGACATGCAGCTGATAAGAAGATGATTCAAGAATTAGATAGTATTCAAAATCCTACATTTAGAGAAAAAATTGAAAGAATGTTTGTTAAGAAAGCTTTACAAGCTAAAATATTATTCGGTCAGGGTTTAAATGAAACGACAGCTAAGCTGTCTGAGAGCAACGCTCGAACTAATAACCCTGAAAGCAACGCTCGAACTAATAACTCTGAGAGCAACGCTCGAACCTACGCGTCTGAAATTCATAAAGAATACAGAAGGCCTAAATATTTATTGAAAGTAAAAGTATTTAATAAAGATGATATTTGGAGTGCTGATCTTATTCATATGCCGAATGATTCTGATTATAAATACGCATTGACCGTTATAGATTTATATACACGATACGCTTGGGTAAAACCTTTAAAAAATAAAAGTGGTCTATCAGTTAAATATGCGTTTGAAGAAATCTTTAAAGAAAGTAAGAGAAAGCCAAAAAAATTGTTTGTTGATAAAGGGTCGGAATTTTATAACCGAAACGTTCAGCCACTATTTGAAACAGACGAAAGTCATCGCCAAGGCTCAGTTTATTCAACTGAAAATGCAGGGAAGGCCGTAGTGATAGAAAGATTCAATCGGACGTTAAAAAATAAATTATTCAAGAAATTTACTGAGCAAAGAAATCAGAAATGGTTGAAGATATTACCAGGAATTGTGGAAGAGTACAATAATAAAGTTCATTCTGGTATTGAAGAAACTCCAAAGAATGCTTCTGACGACCCTGATCTAGTACGAAAGAAAATATTCGAGAATAATAATTTGAATGAGAGTAATCCGAATTTGCAGAAACTTAAGCCGAAATTTAAAATTGGAGATAGAGTTAGAATATTTAAATATAAGAATAAATTTGAAAAAGGCTTTGTTGGTTATTGGACTAAAGAAATATTTGAAGTTTGCAAAATAAATCAAAGTTATCCGATTACTTATGAAATTAAAGATTTAGATAATGAGGATATCAGAGGCCGTTTTTATCAAAATGAATTACAGAAAACAGAGCTTTAACCTTTAGGTGGCGCTTTAGCTAGCTTCGCTTGAGTTATAGATTGTTTAACTCTAACATAATATCTAGAAATGGTACTCCTTTTTGTAATTTGTACAAAACGTATAAACATAATTGTCCACAATAGGTAGTGCCTGGTTTTTGAATTTGAAATGTATTGTATGTTCCCGTTTCAAGTAATTCTTTTACTTCATTTGTAGGGGGCAAACCGTATGAATCGAACCAATAGTTCTCAGCCTCCGGGCGATCAAAATAATAGTTCTGCTGATGATTTTTAACGCCTGCTGACCAATGTACACCTTTTTCATTTGACGTATGAAGATTTGTTATGAAATTTACAGTTATTGATGGCCTATTTTTTAGGAATTGTAATTCATCCCTCATCAATATGTGAAAATTCTTTATTCCTAATCGATTAGCGATTTTCTTTAGGTCGAAATTCGTTGTCGTTTGTGTTCCATATAATTTCAAAAACTCATTTATGTTGCTCATTTTATAATAAAAAAATTTCTTAAGGGACCCCTAGAAGTCAGAGGGGGGGGTATTGATTTAAAACTGGTCTCTAATGATGTCTTTCTTTACTACTTAGTCAGAAGAGGTATTGATTTAAAACATTTTTATAATGATGACTTTCCTTACTACTTAGTCAGAAGGGGGGGTTATTGATTTAAAACTGGTCTCTAATGATGTCTTTCTTTACTACTTATTCAATTTTGAAATGATTTAATTTAATCTAAATTTAAACGTTACATTGTTGCATTGCATTAGTAGAGTAAATGTTTCGCACATATTTTATCAATAGTAATTCATTACTCATCAATATGTGAAAATTCTTTATTCCCAATTGCTTAGCAAACTCATTTAAATCGAAATTTAATGTGGTTTTGTTTGCCGTATATTTTTAGAATGTCTCTAATGTTTCTCATTTTAAATGGAATAAAATCTATTTCAGAACTTTCTCAAAAGAATTAGCGTGTAGCAGCTGCTAAAATTGTTTCAGCTGATAGGGGTGAAGGAAATCACAGACAATAGCGCATAATGCGAGTTGTGAAATCTCATTCACACTATGAGAACAAAAGAACAAATACAATCTAAACACAATAGACATATGAGAGAGAAGAGAAATGAATGAGCATTTCTCTTCATTTTGGGTTTCCATAACAATCATTCATGCGACATTGCTTTGAATGGAAAAATACACCAACTGTCGCGCCGATGTCAGAAAGTTTGTCGATAAAGCTGTCGACATGGTTCGATAGTTGGTGTATTTTTCCATTAGCGTTCAAGGTCATTCTATTAAAAGCATATGGGAATTATTCTCATTGAAGACAAGCAATTGTTTTAAAGAATGCATGTCATTGTGAATACAATATTCCTGTAACAGACAGGAACGAGAGAGAGAAAGAAAGAAAGAAGACACGCTGCTCCGTAAAAGTTTAATTGAGATAACGAAGGATATATTCTTGAGGTTCCTTCCACTTTTGTTTCTTCCATTTCTGAAGTTCCTTCCATTTTTGTTCCTTCCATTTCTGAAGTTCCTTCCACTTTTGTTTCTTCCATTTTTAAAGAAATATTTTTAGTCACATGATATATTTTAAAAACCTGAAAGATGGATAAAATTCATGAATTTGAAATTCTAAAATTTGAGATTCTTAACTTTTATGATTTTTCGGTGTCCTGGAACGGTCATGATTTAAGCGAGGGTGAAAATCGAACCGAAG
The DNA here is from genome assembly GCA_907163375.1 of Prostheceraeus crozeri. Taxonomy (NCBI): domain Eukaryota; kingdom Metazoa; phylum Platyhelminthes; order Polycladida; family Euryleptidae; genus Prostheceraeus; species Prostheceraeus crozeri. The sequence continues at coordinate 146,402 of CAJQUW010006195.1, forward strand.
GTTCTAGGGCTTCGCCCGATTGTAATTCTCAAATTTTGAAATTCTCAACTTTTATAATTTTTTAGTGTCCTAGAACGGTCATGATTTTCAAGGTAAAAATTGTAATTCTCAAATTTGAGATTTTGAAAAATTTGAAAATTGGGTATTTTTAAAAACGCCCAAATTTGTGAATTTAGGTCTTCATAACCTGAAAAAGGGTTCAAATTCATGAATTTATGTCGTTTTTAAAAAGTACCATTTTTTCAAAAATGGTACTTTTTGAATGGACTAAATTCATGTATTTAGGTCTTAAAAACCTGAAAAAGGGTTCAAATTCATGAATTTATGTCGTTTTTAAAGATACTATTTTTTTGAATTTTATGGTGGCCTGGAACGGTCTTTTGCCCATTACTTTCCGTTGGATCTGAATGTCTTTGTTGTTGTCACAGCATTAGGAATATACTAAATCCAACGTTTTCTTTGACGCGAATTTTCTGGCAGCTGATATACTGGGATATATGAGCAGGGCATGCTATTCAACTTATAATAAGTTTTGCACACGTGAACACAATATTTACTCGCCGCAATGAATGAATGAAGTAACTTTGACAATGCAAGATATATTTCATAAGTATTGATTGCTTTTGCATAAGCAAGCAGAATTTGAACGATCCTATCATTGACAGAGAGCAGATAACTCAGAGGCAACATAAAAAGTCGACAATACCTGCAAAATATTGCAAATTTATTGAGTGCTATGATATGCTCCTATCTCTGTAATAGGCCTTCGAAGCTTTCCCACTGAAAGTGCCATTCTGCTTCCTGTACAATTATAGATATGTAATTTAGATTATAGTTTTCTTTATGGATTGCCAAAACTTCGTAAGAACAAATCTGATCCCCGTCTAAGACCAATTATCTCAATGGTTGGCACTGTGACTCACGACATAAGTAAATTTTTTTGACAACACGATAAAGCCTTGCTGCAATAATCGTTATGTGACTGAATCTTCATTTGATTTGGTGGCGAAAGTAAAATCACATTCTGATCTTATAAATCAAAAATTAGCTTCAATTGATGGAGTTAGTCTATTTACTAATGTCCCTGTTACTGAAACAACAGAAACTATGCTGAAAAATGTTTACAATCATCCAACTTTACACCTCCAGAAATTCCGAGAGAAGCTTTACAAATAATCTTGTATATTTGTACAACACAAGCGACATTTACTTGGATGAACAAATTCTATCGTCAGATTGACGGAGTTTCGATGGGGTCATCACTTGGTCCAACCTCAAGCTTTTACATGTCAGAGATTGAAAACAGGGTATGGAGCACTATGCAAGGAACAGATCCTCCAACAGGATATTATCGACGATAATAATCAGTTTTGGATTATACTACAGAACATGAAGAAAACGAGCAAATTGCCTTTCTTGATGTCTCAATAAAGCGTGGAGACTCATTACATTTTTGCTATTCACCGCAAACAAACGAACACAAATTTATATCTGGACTTCAACTCGTTCACGGTAGAAAGATATAAAATTTCTGTGATGCAGAACCCCCTATTTCCATCGCGCTTTGACTAGTTGTTCCGATTGGCCATCATTTCATTGCGCAGTAGAGAAAATCAAAATGACAGTTGTAAATAGTTACTACCCTATTGCAATGATTGACAAACATTTATATTTGATTATTGACCGTTTCGTCAACAGGAAACAAAAGCCAAATGAAAAGAATGAGTTTAAAATCATTTATTATTACAAAGGAAAACTTTCCTCAAATTCTGTAATTGAAGAGCAGCGAATTATCAAAATTGTGAAAGACAGTGTTCAACCGAAAACTCCAACTGAAATATTAATGTCAGGATTTACTGTAGGAATCTAAAATTATGTAATGCAATAAATAGCAAACTGGACAAACAAATATCAACTCACTACGTTGTTAACCGATTCAGTTGTCAAGAGAACACTTGTAACAGTGCTCAATGCATTGGATGTACAACCAAACAACTTTTAACCAGTTGTAAACAACATGTAAATAATGGTTCGATTAAACGACATTTCCTTGAAGTACAGAATCGCAACCCGACACATAGCTAATTAACAGCACACAAATACTCTACCGTTTTCCTGACACGACTTCATTACAAATAGCCGAAGCCATTGAAATCAAAGACAATTCTCCGTCTTTTCACCAATACGACAAAGGGTTGACTCGTCACGTGAATACAGCATAGATCTATGTTTGATACATCTTTTCTTTTAAGAATTTTATGATTCCATGCTATAAGTCAACGTAGAACTTTTTAACTGCAGTTGTTATATTCACTCATATTTATCATTGATAACTTTGTACAACAATTTTGTATTGTGCATTTTGTAGGAATATTTGTATTTTGGATAAAATTCAAATTTCAAATTTTACATCCTTTGCCATATGCTTCACTTATTGTTAGCTTGATAATGGACACAGTTGAGTACGAAACGTCGCGAAGAGGAATAAGGTATTTCACAATCAAATGGTATTCATTTATAATTTTGAAATTCTAAGAACGAAAAACAACAGCATGGAAAAAAAGAAAGAATATTTCATGAACAATGACATAATATTCAATCAAACGTGTAAAGAAAATGAACTGAAACCAAAATTTACAAACACCAAATTAACAAAAAAATCAAAGAACCATCAAATCAATATCTGATCAGTTCCAATCAGGTATTTTAGATTTAGAAATCAAGCAAAAGAAATAAAAATTTTAGATATCTAGACCTCCTTGATCTAGCCATGGACTCCTACATATATAACACCTGGACTGTCAGTCAAGCAAAATTCAAAATTTTTGCGTACATCAGAATCCAACATTCATGTTTATCAGCTACTTTGTTACGAAATCAGATGACAAAATGTGAGAGTTGTGAAGTAGATACTGCGCTCATGATTGCAACAGTGGACATAAATATTATGCAAAGAGCAACAAGATCATGAAAAAGTGGTTTAAAAGAATTCTTCGGAAGGAATTCATTCCAACAAGAAATCCCAGAATACGATAGCCGAGTGTCGCCCATTCTGAACATGTCAATCAATGCTGAAATTCCATAAAAAAGAAGAGAAAAAAATGAACGACTAGCATATTATTGAGATAATACTCGAAATCAAAGAAGAAGAAGTGTGTTTCGAACATTTGACCCAATGCTCCAAAGCTTGTCGAAGGAAAATGGAATTATGAAACGTGAAACAGCCATTTGAAATTACTATAGAGGAGCAAATTGAAGAGTGAAAGGATCCAGCCGGATATATTATCATATAAGAAAGGAAGAGTACTCACTCATAAATAGTCAGAAAAACGTCAAGGTAAAGTCATGAGTAATTGTTCGATCTCAGATCGACCAACACAGGCAGTATTCCGCTTGATGATGGCCTGTGCATCTAGAGGCATCAAGTATACGGCTGTAATTTTCCAATAAGAAATTGTTATTCTGAATTTGCAAATATGTTATTATACTTTTTATTTGATAGAACATCAAGCTATTTTAAAGAATGCGGCATACTTTCACCAGACATCACCGGTTTTGGTCACTTGTCGTAACATGGTGAACTGCGATATCCATTTAATTGAAGCCAATCATTATGTGACTAACACGTATGTTTTCAATATCCAAAAATGTGACTCGTAGAAATTGTTCTTTAGAGCACACAGATTAAAATCAGGAGAGTAGAGGAAAACAGCTGGCTGATTCTAGTTGAAAAAGTGGTTGCTTCTTGAAAATATAGCAAATGGCAAAAAGTTTTTAATCTGAACTAATGATATTATTAGCCTTCTTTTGTATTTTGAATCCAAGAGTTCAGAGGACACAATGCGTGTATTTCGCGCACAACCTGTGTGCAATAGGTGAATGAGAAACAGCTTTCTTTCTGTATTCCAGCAATGTAACAGCTTAATTATACATAAATAACTAACAGAACTTCTGGTAAATTCTCCTGCCTATACAACATGCAAAATTATTCGAACAATGGGAATGAAGTTTTACAAATGATATGTGAAGTAAACTGAAAAAGTGTCGAGTAGTCGAATATGCTGTGGTAGAATTCATTGAGACAGTTCTGAGTTCATTGAGACAAGGAAGACGCTGCTTCATGGTCAAATGATTTTCATCGTCTCATCATTTCATGAAATGATAAGGTCATTGCTGATGTGTCCAGTCCACTGTGATCTCTAACATGACACAAGTCTACACGACGCTGTTGGAAAGTTACAGACCTGTTGCACAAAGTTCGATTTAATCGTTCTTAAGTTTTCTTCTATTCTTTTGAAACCACTATTTTATGTTAATGGTGTGATAGGGATCTATAGACAATCTCTATGTGACAAATTAAATGGCTGATTAAACGGCTAGCATTGCACGTATGCACATGCAATTTAAATACAATGCAAAGTTTCAGGAAAATGACATTTTCATACCTTTCAATTTCTCATTGTACATTAGGCCAACATCGCGTAATATATTTCTGAGCCTAATACCACCAAATATAAATTTTGTGACAATTGTATGGCTTAACATCTGGCTCAAGAAATGAAATATAGGTGTAAAATTTCAAAAAAGCGATCATGAAATTAATACACTTAAAATTGTTTAGAATGGATGGGCCTGCGCTTTTCTTAGCGATTTTCTTAGATCATACATCGCAAACATCACTTATTAGAAATGCATTAGGAGCATAGACAAGCTATGGGACATACATATACACTAAACCAAAAAATGAATGTCGCACTTTGAATTTAATAAAGCAGTTCTCGTGACCAACACATTTCAGAAGGAATAGAGTCGCCAATGTAAATTTACTAAAATATGTAGACATCGCGAGCGCTTTCGAGGCCTATTCATGCGATACGGCCGGGTAAAAGTGACATCATAGTGAAATGCATACACAGTTAGATGCAATGAATAAAACTCAAGACACGGACGGACGGAAAGATAGCACAAAAGATATTGACAATCAAGACTGCCAGGGCAACAATAAACTATATGCAAACTCTTTATGAACACAAAGGGGTGGTGCAAAATATTTAAAATATACAAGGCTTCTAAAATACGCAAGGAAGTGACGTTGAAAGAACTGTGCAAAATAGAAAAATAAGACGGAAAAGAAAATCCTCTAAAATCATTACAATCGACTGCATGCTTGCATACAGGTGACGGTGGCTCACGGCTGGACATTCTCACATAACTTTGTAGCCAACGAGGTAAATGTTCCTTTATCCGTTTTCCTAAGTTCCTGTCAGTACGGCCAATGTAGCTGCATCCACAGTCACATTTGAATTCATAGATAACATGTGACCGAATGACAAGAGGAATAGGATCCTTAAGAGAACGGACAGGAATACGCTTAGTATCAAAGGAGAAAATAGGAAAAAAAATGTGTACGCATTTCACTGTGATGTCACTTTTACTCGGCCGTATCGCATGACTAGAGGCCTCGAAAGCGCTCGCGATGTCTACATATTTTAATAAATTTACATTGGCGACTCTATTCCTGCTGCACTTTGAATTGCATTTTGTTGATTACATGAAGTTAAGGGAGAGCTGGGCTATGAAATGATGTGCATGGAGGAATTCTTGGAAGAGGGTAATATTTTCAGACGAGTCTCGTTTTCGACGGATCAGGAACGATCGACGAATTCAAGTTTGGAGACTCGCCGCAGAGTGAAAGAGTTCCGCAAACTTCCGATGGAGTTGCCAAGGAATGGATGCATCTATCTATCTTTGGTATGGTGATCGAAGCAAATTAGAAGTGCTTGACTGGAGAATTGACTGGCCAGCAAGATCTCCGGGTCTTAATCTCACCGAGTACGTGTGCGATTTGTTGAAAAGAAAAATTTGCAAAAGATCTTCCATCGAAAATCTTGCTGAACTGAAGGAAATTGTCTCATAGTGGGATGCCATTCCACAAGAGTCGATTGACAATTCAATATTAAGTGTGTCTCGAAGAGTGAGGAGTGTCTTTTCTGTGAGAGGTGGTCCCATCCGCTATTGACTTTTCTTCCCATTCCATATTTTGAAAACGATATTTGTGTTTTAGCTCTACCGTAATTATTCTGAAGCAAATAGAATACAAATATAGCACTCGTATTGATAGCTTTATCTTACTTGAATCGAAGGAAATCAGGTGCGACATTCATTTTTTGGGTTAGTGTATATTTCTATAAAAATATATGAATAGATATGTTATATCCATAAAGACCCTCACGCCGACTATCCGAAATTATACAAAAAACATTTTTAACAGCTTTATAAAGTCCACAGACACAGTAGAGGCAATGACAAGGAGCAAAGCCATTTTTCAAATTTGGTATTTTTCTTTAATTTATAAGTCAAAAATTGAATAGACCAACCGTTCAATCAGAAATAATTTATGCTGTGTTGTATGCAAGCGCTTTCGATGGTACATGCATTTTTACATGCATTGAAATGTAAATGAAAAATAGGTGTAGCCACGAACTTAATATCCATGGCTTTAGCTCAACAAGAGATATGCTTACTAACATAGAGTGGGGCAACTCTTGAGTTATCTATGTGCTATCGGTCTACAGTTATCCCATTCTTAATACAGATCTCCCTTTTGTCTGATGTAGAAAGCGGAGCCTCCATTACAACGAAGCATGTATTTTAGGTTGGATGAGTAACAACTCACATTTGTTCGGATATAGAATGTCGTTCCATTAATGTCTATACAATTGCCGACAAGTAAATGGGGACAGCATTTGCACCTTCTATCTTGTCACTTTCGAACGCCTTTGATACTCACGATTTTTTATTTTATAGCATAGACAGTAAGTTTTTTGGTTGCTCATGCGATGCAATAAATTTACATCTTTTGAATGTGTCCAACAACTTCAGGCTCTCCGTAGCAGGTCGTATAAGATCATGAAAGAAAAACTTGTTGTTAAGAACGGTAGGATCATCTTGCTATTGTTTTGTGTTTCTTCTTTGTTGTTGAATGAGGTTGCTTTGCTCTTTCCGTCTTCCACAAGTTTCTTTGGATATTTTGATTTTGTCAAAATCTCACATACTTCTTTCATTCGCATACTCTTCATTTCATCTTCCGAAACCATCTTCGAGTTATCAAATAATAATTCATGAAATTCAATTCGCAATGAAATATTTTTTGGATGGGAAGTTGGGGAGAGATGGATTAGCAACACGTTTCTGCTGCCAGATATCTTTCGATTCTATGCATAATTAGGGAACCCTAATTATCGGCACTTCGCTTATCAAGCGCAATACAGATGACTAGGGTTGCCTGGCATGATACATGTAGATATCATTCTTGTTTCAGTCAACACGGTCCTAATTTTATGATTCTTTGCATCAAATTACTTACATCAACTTTTGTATATACCATGAACTTTGCTTATCTCAGTCTTTTCGTGATAATGGCCATGGTGTAAATAGCCGAAATATATTGATTAACTTTTTGTACGCTCTATATAATAATAAATGACTTGACTTTTTTCCAAACCTGTTTTCAATTCGAAATTATGCTTCTTATTCGATCAGTTTTAGTCTATTCTGTCGAGTAAACATACTTAAAAGGTATGAAAATAGACAAATTTAATATCATTTATCAAATATTGAAAAGCAGCAATCAAATTCTCAATTTAATAATGAAATGCAGTCGATCTTCCTTCTTTTGGGCTATATTTCTATCAATATTAATCTTGTATATTTCATATTATTCTTGAAAAGAAAAAATACACTTACATTAATTAATCAAATTTACATACAGTTTGTCTATTCGACTTTCATATGTAATACATTCTGATTAATTATTTTTGACAATACAACGAAATTGAGGATATAAATGAAACAGAAAGACATCTGAACTTTCCTGTACAACTTCATTCTGAAAATCACCTGTTTATCGATACTTAAAAGAAAAATGAGCGTCTTAGGAACTTCTTAAAAGTCTGAAATTCAAATTTTGAATTACTATGAGGGAGTTGATTAAACTAATGCTGCCGCTGGAAAGAGTGTGCGCCAAACAATTGTACATTGACATAAAATTTTATGAATATTTTATTATATTTAGGGAGTCAGGAATTCTAGATTCCTGTTCGATTCCTATTCTACTTCTATTCTTCTAATGAAATAGGAATTCTAGTGCCGGTTTGCGCTCTCGTAAACACCGGCACTTCATTTGGGTGGTGGGAATCCAACACAAGACCTCCGACATGCATAGGGAAGTTAACTGGCACATTAACCACTGACCTATTTCGATCTACAGCTCATTTCGACATGAAAAATACAAGCATGTCAGGCTTTTTATGATTGCTGACGCCTGTTTAAATTTGCAGATTACTGGTTTGTTCTTGACATTGCAATACTGGGAGTTAATCACTCCCTTTTGTGTGCAGTTTCTGAGATCAGAAGAGTGCATTATTGCATGCTTGTAGAAATTAATCAATCGAATGAAATCGCAATGTGGTTTGATTGTAAATTAAAACGAAAAGACTGTTCTATGTAAAGAAATGTGAATTGCGTTTATTAGCCCATTGTTATGCAATTCTTATTTTGCAGGTAGCGATGATACCGACAATAAATTCAATTATGCATGCAACGTCGATACAACAGCTTGAAAATTGTTCGTTTATCATGGCAGCCGATTTAGTTTGGAAGTATTTGCATGCGGTTGACTGGCGCATGCTACTGATTAATGTCAACCAATTAAGGAACCAAAGGCACCAAAGGAAACTTCTAATTGAAATTCTACATGGACGGTGAATTCACTGTTGAATCTATTCTGTGAAAGCAGACATGTCTGTATTGATTAACTTTGTCGTTGAAACTGAAAATCACACAATCGACTCACTCATTTTTTCAGATTGAGGTGCATATTCTTTTTGTTTGTCATGACATCGACAAAATTAGATAACTCGTAAATCGCTGGACGGCCGCATTTATTCGGAGAGAACCTTGTAATTAGACGCTGTGCTGGATAATTTACAAAATTTTTCGAAGGAATGGCTGGCAAAAATAAAGTCGTGTTCGACTAACGTTATCTCGCGTTTTGTTCACTGAAAGCCGATGCATAGAACGGATGAGACGTATGCATGCACGCACACACACACACTCTCTCTCAAAATTCAAAATTCAAGGGTTTTATTTCGTTACGAAATACCCGGTGGTACAGTATACGAGGAATATACAAATGAATGAACAAATGAGGAAGTACCAACACCATAATGTCAATGGTTAGGATACTGAAAAACCAGTTCTACAATGATATGATTAAGGATGAAATGATATCAGACACCATGACATGAAATGAGCTATGTACAGTATAGTTGAAACGGCATGAGCACGAAAGTCAATGGAAAATGAAATACCAGAAAAATCAACTAATGGTGTCTATACAGTATGTACATTTGAGACTATAGAGGCAGTCATAATTATTCATAAGCAATAGTTGTATCTCACCTGTAATAGATTGACAAGAATATGATCCAAAATGTGAATATGAACTTGTACTTAAGCGCCGGCCCTTGCTTTGACTTGTCGCAGTTAGTAAATCACATGGACTGATTCAGCTGATGGTGTTGCAGTAAAGCACTTATCTGAGTAACAATCAGCAGCGTGATGTCACTGCTAGGTGAAAATCGACCGTTGTACGTCCAAATACACGTACAATTGAAGCTACACAATACCAGGGTTAGAATTTAGGCCGATATGTGTCATAGTCATCGCTGTCGATATCTCAACCTAATAGGTACGCATGCTATGTATCAATGCACCTTGTATTGAAGCGCATGGACGACGACAGTCTACACTGTAGACGTGTTTGGTATTTCAGGCAAGATTAGATTTCTATGTGCTATCAGTTTCCATTTCGCGGCGATTGTTCTTGTTTATTTATCTGCATCGAGTGCAATGCATACAGTTGCTGGCGGTCGTCCGATTTCTATTGTCTTAGACGGTAACAATTTCTCTGTCACAATTTACTTCTTTGATGAACGAGGCAATAGACTTTATTCTATAGGGTTTGTCGGTATCAAATAATCGATGGAATATTAAATAATATTAATAATAGAATATCAAATAATCTCTCTCTCTCTCTCTCCCTCTCTCTTTATACCTGAATTTTTATAATTTTTTTCAAAATTCATTTTTTGGAATTTGCATTATTTTTCACGTGAATTTCATCATTTTTTATTTTTGCACAAGATAGTTAATTAATTTTCTTTTCAACAGTAATACTTAAAAATCAGGTCAAGAATGATGGAAAAATATGTGCAGATTCATTCAATCTTTAATTTTTGCTGAGAAATTTTACATTGTATAACACATGTAAAAAATGTAACGTTATCACGCTTCAGAGCGGTTTTTTAATCTGTAGGATTATCTATTGAGCCGAATGTGACATAATCTCATATCCTAAGCTAGCATCGGCCACTTATGATGGAGCAACTGTGAAATTGATTTTCACTCGCTTCATAAATGCTGCATAGAATGTAACGTTACACAAACTATATTCTATCATTGTAAACAGCATCCAAGGTCTCGAGAGGAACCTCGCGAGTACCGCGACACAAATTTTGATAAATTTCAAATCATATCGTGTGTATCTGACATCAATTTATCTAAAAGCATAACTGGTCATTTTTATGAGAACAACGCTATATCGCACGAAAACACTAAATTCCAATGACGTATTTTGTAGTTCAGTATATTGAATAGGTTGGCATCAATTTAGCGGATAAAATTAATAAAATATATCTATATGGTTTATGTACATGTAGAAGCTCTGAAGCTACAGCTCGAATGTTTCATTTGCTTTGCTTTTCTTCATAAGTGAATTAATAATAAATTAAAATTCGTTGTAGCAAAGTTGCACGATTTTCTATGAAAATCGAGTAGTGGCTACTTATGAGAAAAAGCCTACAAATTGAAAGATTTGATCGAGACCATTATACCATATAAGCAAAGTTGAAATCATGTTAGCATCCTAGTTGTTGGAAATAAGTTCGTGAATTGCCCTAGCAGTGGCATGTGCTGCATAGTTGAAGTCACGCAGTCAAGTCAAAATAGTCCTCCTGCGAAATGGTCTTTAATGGTTTTGACAAAACTATTCCAGAAAAAGTCTCGAGATAAAATGCAAATAACAGAAGCGTCCTCAGCAACATCTGAAACCTACGCTTCTGTTAAAGTTTAAGCGGAAAATTAATAGTCTGAGTTTGATACCAGGTATAAGTAGGCTTACTTCCACTGGCAGTCAGAGGCTAATGGTTTTCCGACTAAAATTTTAGCGGAAACATAGTTTTTGATGCTGCTGAGACCGTCTCTATTATTCATATTTTTTGAGTCTTACCCTGGGAAGGCTTATTGAAGTCGAATTTTAGGACCATTTCGTGAAAATAGCATGTTGACTAGGAGCCAAAGTCACACTTTGCCTTCAGATTTCTATCTTATTTGTCATGTGATCATGATGCTCAAACTGAGTGGGTAATTCTGCAAGTGTCCATGGAAGACGTAAGCTGTCCAAATCATACTAGAAATGTATGTGCTTTCTTGTATACATTTGTGACTTCTTGAACTGTAGTCTACGCTGCTGCACTATCAACCGCATGTCAAGTCATTTCTCCTAAGGAAGCGAGTTGAAAGCTTGAGTTATAATAAACTTGTTGCTTGTTAAACAATAAACAAACAAGCTGCGCTGCGGTTGTGCGATATCTGTCTCTCCGATTGATGGTGGCTATATGTGGATTATTCTTGCTATATTGAGTCTCTGAGTGTTAATTTTTGGTTCATTGGCTTCGTCTCGGGCTCCTGTGCTCATCTGTGTGCTTTGTTTCCCAGGGTTTCCCACGCCTACTGAGCAACGGCTACTTTTTCGCCGTTTACAAGATTGTACCCACGAGTGGTGTTCAATCATTCTTTCTCGCTGGTCTCTATGTTCTTGATCGACGCTGGCCTTGAAATTCCGTCGTATTCATTATCAAGCATTGTTACACTCTGGCCATGCATATGCATTAACTGTGGTAGTTTCAGTTACATCAACATGAAGTTCTAAATCACTTGCATTGCGTCCTCATGTAAGTGCAGTTGATGCAATTTCACTTGTTTCAACTGCTGAATAAAGAAATACCATAGATATCACTTTCTTAGATAGCGTTCGAGCTCCTCACAGCTTGTGTAAGTTGTATGAAACACAGATAGCGTCAGACTGTCTGACAAGGTATTTCCACATTTTGCACACGCTGAAGTTTGTATGAAAGGCTCTGTCTCAACACAATTTTGTGACGCTATTCTAACTTCGAACGCTATGACAGCGCTAAGATAGCGTTTTCTAGCGCTATAGTAGAATAACACTGCCCGCCTGCATAGATTGATCTGTTGATTATCTGACCCAAGATTGCTATGGCTCGTAATTGCACATACATTGTGAATGTAACCGTAATTTCAACTTGTTCTGTTATCCAGATACGCTAAGATAGCGTTTCTTTATAACATAGCTGATAATCTCTTTGTACAACAGCGAACACAATAGATTCTGTTGCCAGTCAAGACTTTCACACCTAGTTGCGTTGGAATAAGGGAATAGACAGAATGAATGCCCATACAAATTCATAGCGTTGTATTGTTACTCTTTCATAAGTGTCTTCTTTTGATAAAGCAGTTGCTGATTGTATTTGATATGAAATCTATTCTTTAATGATTGACTTGTTAATAATTCTCATCACTAATATATAAATAGGATTTCTGAATTTTACCCTAAGCACATCTGATCACAATGGCAGACCACAGCTTTGACGCTAGTCGATTTTCCATTGCGTCGTCTCAGGACATTATTGATCGCGTTGTTTCATGTTCACGGTCAAAGAACACCGTTAGAAATAGTTCCTGGCGCACAAAGTTATATGAAGATTGGGCCACTTGGAGAAACCAACAATCTTCCACAACACAAGAAAATGATTACTTGGTTCCCCAACTAACAGATTTGTGGACGGCTCCAAAGGCTGACATTTCAAGAGCCTTGAAACATTTTATATTCGAGATCCGACGGCAGGATGGAACCGAGTATCCTCCCAATACTATTTACAATATTGTTTGCGGATTGGCCCGATTTATCCGAGAAGAAAGACCCGACTGCAATATAATGGATAAGGAGGATTTCAATTTTGTGCAATTTGTCCGTGCTTTAAATGCCTGCATGAGAAATCTCACTTCTCGGGGCATCGGATCCCATCACAAGAGAGCTGATCCGATATCAGAGGATAGTGAGGCGAAACTATGGGATACCAATGCATTTTCCTTACATGATGGAAATGGACTATTGCGGGCCGTTTACTTCTACAACTGTAAAGTTTTCGGGCTCAGAGCGTGCGACGAGCATCGCCAGATGCAACTGGAGCAATTCACGTTTTCAGAAGACGACCATGGGAAATCTGAGTACACGGGTCGCGGCAACAGTCTTTTCCGGTGGAATCCGCGATCGTAAGATACAAAACAAGTGTGTTCGACAATACGATAGCGATAACAATCGATCGGTATATAAGATATTGAAACTTTACGTGAGCCGGCTTCGAAGCATGGGTGTTTTTACGGGAGCATTTTACCGTCGACCACTACGAAACATTATCCCAGACCAGCCCAGATTCGCCACTTCTCCCGTTGGAGTCAATTCCATCGGAAAATTGTGGCCGGAGGCCGCATCCATAGCCGATATCAAAGGATGCATCACGGCACATTCTGGCAAAGTAACATGTGCGACAAGGCTATTCCGAGAAAATGTAGACGAGCAGTTAATAAAATCAAGAACTGGGCATCGAAGCAATGCTGTTGAAGCATACAAAAGAAAAGGACCGGAGCAAGAAGTGATGCTTAGCAGCCTTCTAGACCCGCCTAAACCAAAGACTAAATTATGTAATTGCTTTCAAACATCCATTGATCAAATTGATTTTGATTTCAGTATAAATGTAGTCTTTCTAAATTAATAAATTAGATCTGGAATCAATTGTTTCTACAAATCTGAAATTGTGACAGTAGGCTACATTGATATGAATTAGAAAACAAAAAAAGCTGATAAGTTTTAATACTGATGTTGGAACTCTTGTAACTTTACAAGTAGTAAACATGCAAAAACATTCCGCCAAAAAGGTGCATAAAATAGATAGCTTTCATTTACAATTACAGACAACAACCAATTTCCTATTGTGTTAAGTAGCGTTTCTCAGAACTTTAATAAATAGCGCATAGATTGGCGCTTCATGATAAAGAATAGCGCGTCCTGAAATACTTAGTTTGTCGGATAACGCTATCATAGCGCTAAGATAGCGTTCCAAAACACATCTGCAAACTGTTGACCAGCCAAAATTGCTAGTTATAGATATCTATGGTTGAAAAACGGCCATTCATTGAGGAACAATAAAGTACAAATTCCCTAATAGTTCAAGCAATTACATAGAAATCGGCTAAGTGTGGTGATAAATCGCTTACATTACTCTGTCCAAAAAACAGTGTAACAATTCGGTTGCAACACTCGTTTGTCGATCTCGGGCTTCGCCCTCGATCGTCACTCGTGATGCAACCTTCAAGTGCATATTCTTCTATTGTGTTGTGGCTCGTTTCTGTAACAATCGGTACTGTCGATTGCAATCTGATCAGGTGTTATCGAGACACAGCTAGCACAAGACCTCGCCGGAAAATTTCCAGATATTGATTTTTTTCTCACGTGACAGTGAGGTACATTATTACGTGTGATTTACGCTTCCATTGTTGTTAATTCGTGATACTATTCTTAGAGATGCCTGAAACACGGAAGAACAGCATGGATGAATCACGACTTCGTGATATCGTTCGAGAGGAGCTTAAGCTGGTATTTCAGCAAGAAATGACTGCAGCAATTGACCAATTAAACAATGAAATTGGCAAGTTGCGATCTGAATTTCATTGCCAGTTCTCAAAATTTCAGTTAGAGATGGAGATGAAGATAAATGTTCTTGTTCAAAATAAGATTAATGAACAGTCTGGACAGATTGAAGCAGAAGCAGGAGTTTCTGCAAATGAAGAATTTCCTTTATGAAAAAGAAATGACTGCACTAAGAGAAAAGCGGAAGGAATTATCGTCTAATTTCATTATCAGTGGCATGGAAGAGAAATCCTCGGAAACTACTGAAGAGTTGAATTTCAGCGTCAACAAGCTCCTGGAGGACATAGAAGCTGATATTGAGGTTCTATCGGTTGCAGAATAGGCAGAAAGACGCAAGGCAAGTCGAGAATAATACGGGTCTGTGCCGAGAGTGTCAACGACAGAAACACTGTCCTCAAAAACGCAAAGACGTTGAGGGACAACTTTTGTCACAGAAAGGTATTCATTAATCCTGACAGATGTTACGTCGATCGAAAGGAGCACGCGCGTCTGAGAGAAAGGGTGAAATCCCTTAGAGTGATGAACCCGGGACGGAAAATATACCTATACAAGGGAAAGGTTATGATGGATGATGTGGAGGTGGATCAGGAAAATCCATGCATACACTTGTTTGGTGGACTATGACAAATGAAAAGCAAGTCAAAGTATCGACAAAG
The DNA here is from genome assembly GCA_907163375.1 of Prostheceraeus crozeri. Classification (NCBI taxonomy): domain Eukaryota; kingdom Metazoa; phylum Platyhelminthes; order Polycladida; family Euryleptidae; genus Prostheceraeus; species Prostheceraeus crozeri. The sequence goes on from CAJQUW010006195.1 coordinate 161,969, forward strand.
TATAGACAAGCAAAATGGGAGAATTTCTATTCCTTTACCATCTCTCTGCACAATAAATGTTCGTTCTATTAAGAACAAAGTTGACGAGTTTGCTATTTTCTTGGCAAGTAACCCTTTAAATGTATTTTGCCTGACAGAGACTTGGCTAGATGATGAAATTGGTGATGACTTCTTGCGTGCATCAAATTACGCTGTCCACAGAGCTGATAGAACTAGCTCCAAGAAAGGAGGCGACTTGTGCTGTCTCATTCATGACTCCTTTGATAGTGCTTCACTTTGTAGTATAACTGACAGGGATGACTTTGAACTTCTTATGATCAAGGCTTCATATAAGAATCTCCGTGGTATTTTTACTTTATTGTATTTTCCACATGGTAGTTTGCTTTGAAAAGCAAAACAAAGCGTTCGATGACATCATAAATGCTGTGGATAATTTTTTGAATCTGTTTGTAAATTGGCCTGTTTTTTCATGGGAGACTTTAACAAGGTGAATGTGGATGTCTTAGAGAGCAATTTTTCAGTCTGTAACATAGTGAATCTTCCGACTCGCAACAACGCTATATTAGACTTAATCTTTGTGCCTGAAAACTACTTGCACTGTTATAATTCATGTGAAACTTTACCACCGATCGGGTCGAGCGATCATAACATTGTGTTTGTAAAGCCAGCGACAGAAATTCTCATTGATGAAAAGTTTGTCAAAGTTATTGACTTTCGCCAGTCAAATATCGATGTTGTAATCAAATTCCTGGACAAAATTGATTGGACTGTTATGGAAAGTATGCAAGACTTGGATACTCTATGTGATTATTTTTATTGTCATTTACAAACTGCTTTGAATTTGTTACCTTGTGATTTTGTAAAACGCTCGACGAAAGAACCTCCTTGGCTGACAAGTGTCATAACGGTTCTTATAAATAAGAGGTATAAGGCATATCGTTCAAAGAACTGGGAGCTATACATACACTACAAGGAAAAAGTCAAAAAGGCTATTTATCATGCAAAGAAGAACTGGGGTAATCGACTTCTAAACAGTGGCAAATCCGTTTGGGACATTTATAAGCAAATTAAAGTTGAAAACAACACTTATAATGATTGGCTTCCTGACTGCAAATCTAACGAAACAGTCGCTACTATACTCGAGGAACTGAAAACTAACATGATAACAAACTTCCAAACTCTCCCTTCTGATCAACATGCACCTATTGGTCATCCTTTCAGCATCCCTTTCCAATTCGATAGCAAGGATGTGTGTGAAATGCTAAGGAAGGTGAACTCGCGTAAGGCACAGGGCTCTGACCATATTCCAACTTTCGTCTGGTCAAAATTTGCTGAATTCCTTTGCCAGCCTTTGGTATGCTTGTTCAACGCCTGTCTACAGGTTGCAGACTTGCCGCAGAAATGGAAAGATGCAGATGTGATGCCCCTGCCAAAATCGAGACCCCCACGTCTATCAGAAATACGCCCTATCTCCTTATTACCAATTCCGGAGCGCATATTTGAGAGAATTGTACTCAAGAAAATTAAACAGGAATTTATATCTCGATACGATGAACATCAATTTGCTTATCGTCCAAGCAGTTCGACAACTTGTGCGTTGATTGCGGTTGAAGATTTTGTGACTGAAAGCTTACAAAAATCAGATGTCATAGCTTGTCATTTTGTCTGCATCGATCTCATAAAGGGTTTTGACAAAATTCCCCACGATGTCCTACTTCAGAAGATGGTGAACGACAAGTTCAGCTCATTTGTCATTGCTTTCGTTCAAAATTATCTTAACAGCAGACGTTTTAGAATAAGGTGGAACGGTGAATGCAGCACGTTTGGTTTGGTGAAGAGTGGGGTTCCCCAAGGGTCCTCTTTAGGTCCATTGATTTTTGCCTATTTCCTGTCGGATTTGAGAATATCTGACAAGAAGAATCAGATACTTGTGAAGTATGCAGATGACCTCTTTCTTATCAACAACGTCTACAAAAATAAATACTCTTCGAATATTGCTCAAAGCTATGATTATACAGTTCGCTGGACGCAAGAGAACAGGATGACAATTCAACAAAGAAAATGCCAACAATTCTTTGTCACGTTCAACAAATCACTTGACAGAATCGAATATCAATTACCAGCCGTCAGTGTTATAGAAAATGTTAGAATTCTCGGTGTTTTGTTCGATGACAATTTGCGATGGACCCTTCACTTTCACAACATGTGTAAGAGAGTGTCCTCCAGACTCTATGTGCTTCCACAGCTGAAGGACTATTTACCTAAAGAACAACTCGTCATCGTGTATAATGCATTCGTGAGAAGTGTCTTGGAGTATGCTGCTCCCCTTTTTACCAACCTCAACGAGTCTTCCAGTGTTAACGCAGAACGCATACAAAATCGTGCCCATCGAATAATTTGTGGCAATCACTGTAACTTCCACTATGCGTAGTAAAAGCTTCATCATTAGCATGTCTAAATTGTTCAATACTGGTTTCTCTTTATAATTTGTTATTTAAATTTCATTTGAATATTGTTAAGTTCATGACTATTATATATTGTGACTGTGAACCCTCGTCTGTACACCTCACGATTTTCATTATTGGGGTGTTGTATACTACAAATATACGTCTTTACTTACTTACTTACTTACTTATAAACAGACCATTCTGTAGACAAGAGTGTTCGGGAAATCATGTCTGTCTGAAAGAATGTTTCATCCATAAAAATGTAGTTTGAATGTAGAACGGCATCGGTGTTAAATAGTTGGATGGTCAACACACGTTGTTTCGCAAACTTTTGGTTAGATACTTTGCTACCTGTGATCATGTAAGCATCATCCGAGGGCGAATCTGCGGACGTAACCGTTCTATAGTGTTCGTACAGCACATCAATCAAGTTTGAATTTAGTCAACTAGTTTCATAACCAATGTCGTGTAATACGCAGTAAATTACTGGCATCACTTGAAATATTTAGGGGTATACTTAAACACATAAGCAGATAGCATGAACATTATGATGTCTCTGAAATGCCGAGTTGTTTATCACGGTTTTAGTTATTAACTATTTTGAATTAAATGTCTCTACAAGAACTCATGAAATCAATTTGAATGGCGAGGGAAAACTTGCATTCATCTGCTTTTTCCCATGATAAAGCATTTTAAAATAACTGAAAGAAAAATACCTTCATCACTACTGCCTACTTTTATCAGTAGTAAGACAGGAACATCTCACCATTCATCTGAAAAACCCCGAGCAAGCATGGGAGGACTTCAAGGTGTTGTATTGAGGCTGACTGGCGCATGTGAAGCCGAAGTAACTTTCACTTCAGCCAAATGTAAATCGGGATTTCGTACGTGTAACGTTATTACGCCTCATCTGTAACGTTATTACGTTTCCTTTCTTAAAATTGCTACTAGAGGAATGCGCGAATTCGATTCCAACAACTTCTGTGATGTTGATATGATCTTCAACTTTGATTTCATGGAATAATGGCATCGATCAAATCTTTCAATTCGCAGACTTTTTCACATAAGTAACCACTACTCGATTTTCATGTCAATTCGTATAGCGTTATTACGTTTGACCTTAATTAGTTATTGCGTGACATAGAAAGAATGGTAAAGCAAATCAAGCATGCAAACATTAATTTCAGGGAATCTGCTAGCCATTCTGTCCCGTAGATCGATACCAACCTGGTAACATCTACTGAAAAAATGTTGTTGAAATGTAGTAAATGCGTGCGATGTAACGTTATTACGCTTGGAATTGCTCAGATATGAATATATCATAGCCTTGTAACTTTTGTATTGTATCACGTAAATTATTAAGATGAATGATTCAAATGTTTAGATTTAATGTGCCTTTTAAGCAAGTATATGCGCTTAGCTAAAGGTTAATTAAGGTTAAAGGCTTAGTTAAAATTGAGTTAAATCATTACTAAAGGCAAAAGTTCACAACTAATTAACATTACTATTAATATAAATTTTATGGAGATAATGTAGCATAGTTGCCTTAGTTTTTTCTTCAGAAGTCCGCAAAATCGGTTAAGATGTGTACCTAATATTATCAGCTCATATTTCAGCAGTTTGGCTCATGTTTTGTTACAAAATATTTGGAATTCAACAATGATATGTTTCATTAAGCGAACTCGAATTTACTGTATTGTTGAATAGTTTCCGGTGAAAAAGGGATTTCATCTAACTGAATCGTCTTCCAACCCAGTGAAGATTGGAAGAAGAAGAAGTTAAAAGGAAAAGTTAAGTTCAGAGATGGTGAGCTGATTTTCCTGAACGATATTTCGTAAATTTGAAGATCGTTTAATTTGGAGTAAGATCGTAATATTTCAGTTTACAAAATGTTTCTCGTAATAATCTTCTCATCATCTTGCGGTTCAATCTACTCCTAAATTTTATTGATGTGCTAAATCTTATATAATCCAATTTAGTAATAGTCCTTATTATTTCATTTAATATGCAGACGAGTTCGCTGATTTTGCTAACAAAACTTTAGGAAATGCATGTTTTAGAGCATATTTTGTAAAGAATTTCGTCCTCTCTAAATTTGATTGCTGAATATGCTGTTGAATATATCAATTCACAATATTGTTGTATGTTCCCTCAACATTGCAGAATTGTCATCTATGATTCGCGGGTTTAATAAGAGAAAATACTTCATTTTCTTAACTGCAAGAATTGGATACAAAAGTCAACCATACTGCCGCTCGATTTTCTGGTGACAACTATTCAACTATCCATGAATAACTTTTTATTCTTTCAGTCTCATCTGTTTTCTCTGGGAATGACTTTATGGTTGGCTATTCAATACAACGGTATGTGCAGCCCTGACTTGCGACGATTGCTGGCGGATATGACAGGAGAGAGATACGAAGACCGACCTGACCATCACCATGTGCAAGCCATCTGCGAGCGTGCTCTCCATGGCATGTCTGCAGACATAATCTGCAACGAAATTGCTGCTGCGGCTCGCTGGGATAGTATCACAACATCTAACGAAGGTGGGAACTAGGGAGACAGTTTATCATGTGTATTGTTCACAATTTATGTTACATTTTGTTGATGCTCTCAGTTGTATTGAATAAGCTTCGATTATCCGGATAGCTGCCGAAATTTTTAAGCATCAAATGTCCATTCCACCCCTTTAGTTTCTCGGTGTGCTTGGAATATATCTTTCCACTTTGCGAGGGAATGTCATCGATTGTTTACTATTACTTTGTAAAGTTGAGACGGTATGAGATAGACGCATGATTGGGACCAATGCAGTATGAACCAATATGGCACTAAACGCTGTTTGTTAGAACGCGTCTGTGGAAAGGAACCTGTTTCATCTTCCAGGGAGTATTATTTTATTATCACAAATATTATTCGCAAGAAGTTGGAGCAAGTCTTCGCAACATGTCGTGTTCTAGTTGCCAGTATTTACTGGTAGACTGATCTATTCATACTGCTTTGATTATTCAGCATTGCAGTTCAGTCGCCATTTGGCATGGACGATTACTGACCGCTGAAAACATCATGGATATGTATAGATATTTTATTCAATTTGTTGCATAAAAGGTAGAAAAAAAATTGGTTAGCAGGGCATTGGGAAAAGCCAGATCTCCTTACGTAGCCAAATTTTCAAAATATTGCATGTAAATTGGAAAGTGTTGACTGGCATGCCCGGTATGTATTGTATTATTTCATCGCTAGTGGTAGCGAGACTCAAAAAAATTATCAATTGCATGTTTAGAGCGGAACATTATCGGTTTGATTCAATTACTCCGCAACAAGTATTACACTCTACTAATCTTTCCTATTCTTGCTGATTTTGATATTTGAAAAATCGTGTATGAACCAATTTCCGGCCATTTGAGAGCATTTTGATCCGATTTTTCCCCAAGTCGGTCAAAAAGTTGCCAAATGAAAGAGGAGATCAAAGCCGTTCAAGTGGCACCATTCTTAGCCTCTTGTGATGTCCACTATCTAATATGTATATTTTTTAAAACATTTTGATATTATGCGAGCATATCCAAGTTTTAATCTAATGTGTGTATTAACTATTAACGAATAAAATGTATGACTGGCACCGTACCGGCACACCAAAATATTACTATAAAACTCATGATGATTCCCATTGCATGGAAGTCCAACGAAGAATTGAGGAGATTCAGTTTTCTTCACATACTACTTCTACATCGGATGATTCAGCAGATGGTGGGGACGTATGTAGATGGACTTTCTCCTGGTGGCGGCAGATCTTCTAGTGAAGGCAAAGGCACTTTTGTTGTCGACATTGTGCGAATAAGGAACATACGAGTAGTGGGAAATTACTGGCGTTCTTTGAGTGAATGAAGACGAAACATAGGAAGGAAAATCATTTAAAGAAGCTAAAAAAATGCTTACCCCGATGGAATATGCAGTGAATTTGGATCATGCAGTATATTCCGTCAGATGATTGTAAAAAGACAAACATTCGCTTCACAGTTATGTCAGTATTTCGATTAATATTTGGAATTAAAATCTACGCTTTGCCGCTTTCCATATTCAAATTTTCACGAGCATACGTTGTTTAAATTAAAGTTCCGCTTGGTTTTACGAGATTCAATGGGATAAAAAAGAACTGAGCCTAAAATGTAGTCAGATTAAGACCCTTGTGTTATATGGTCATAAGTATTGAGCGAATGAAAAAGATAATGAAATTGAGCAAAGAGCAAAATATCCTGTTCATCTGCGGAGAAATTTCTGTCTAAAATGCTGCACTCTCAATGACAACCACTTTTTAAGTTTGGTTAGTAGCGATATCCTCATGCTATTAAATGTCAAGTCATATGCAGCTAGACCGATGACAGCGGGTTGCTCATAATGTGCGTGGAGAGCGTCACTGATCAATCCCCATCATCAGCCGTCGCAACTTGAAGTCCAATATTTGCTCTTACCAAAAGGATATAAACTGATATCCTGCACTGAATATTGAAGCAAGCAGATGCCAGCTAGAAGCACACGTTGAAAGAGAGGATATAATTTGTATCCATCGATTTTGAATACCTCTTGCTCTGAATACCTCCGACAAACATACTTATTATATTTGGATCCTGTCCATCATGCTTGCAACTTAATGGCGTGAGATCAGTTATCAGGAACTGAAAATTATCTTCAGTAATTTCTGTAAACTACAGCATGATGTGTAGGCTACTACACGGATCAGAAATGATGACGATTATCATTTTATCATTGCAGTTATCTTGATTTATTCTTGATAATGGCTATGGTATAATAGTCGAAATATATTGATCAACCTTTTATACGATTTTATGATAAACAACTTGACTTTCTTTCAATACAAAATTTTTAACATTGCAGTTATCATTTTCTAGATACCACCAGGGCTGTAGAATACACTTAGTGCGTGAGTTCGATTGAAGAGAATTTCGACGACCCTTCCATTGTTTTGCATCCATCTTTTGACAAAGTTATTAAAATAGTTGAGTTCTGAGCACGTGATGTTTCTAGTTCCGCAGTTGATCTTCTGTGCAGCATAAGGTGAGGGCATACATATTTCTACACCATTTTCTCCATAGAGTTGCGCCAAGTAATTCTTCATATTTCGCCACGTCCGAAATAGCATTCCTTGGAATGGACGTTGCACCAAGGGCAGAAGTGATTTCGCCTTTATTTCTAGCGGGTCTAGAAATTGTTCAACCACGAGATCTTTTTCTCGAATATGATAAATGAATAAATCTATTTGAAAGAGTTTGGAATTATTGTCATGCCTAACATCAAGTCGGCAGAAGTTACTAGTATTCCAATGATGATAATAATGAATCAGTCGAGGATAATTTCTCGATAAATTCGCCATCACTTTGAGTGCACTAGCCTTGTATTTCTTGAAGACAATGAAATCCACATCGGTATCATATGGGATTTGTCCATGCATTCTCCATGAGCCCAATGATGTTCCATCGGAAATTAAAAGGGGAATATTTGCTAACTCAAATGCTTCTTTTATTAGAGAGAGAGCGTAATTTATTCTTTCCATATGATGTGCATATAAACTTAAATATGATTGTGGAAAAAAGCAGTTCAACTGTTTTATCCTGTCTCGGGACGGCTTCCGCGGGATAAGAAAATTCTGACAACCTTGGGATAGCTTGGTCAGCTCCAATGGGTGCTTGATGGTATCGAGAGCGTAATCAGAACGCTCAAATGTGAAGTTGATCTCATGCAGTACTTCTTTTATGCATCGGATTTCCATGGACTCGTATCCGATTATATTCCTTCCTTTCTCCACTCTTTCTTTACTCTTCCCTTCTTGCGCCCCTCCCTCATCTCTCACCTCATCAAACTGTGGAGTGTTCCACGTCGTATGGATTGAGAGAAGTAAAATAAATGTGGCGCAGATAATAAAAATGTATGACAGACACTTCAATGTTCTGTATGCAGACGCCGGTGAGTTCGCCATTCCTATGCCAGTGATGACTTAGTGGTTGAGTAGTTAAAAGTACTGCGATAATCACTTGTCAGCCAATGAAAAAGTGAATCCGTCGATGGTTGGCTAACATTGATCTGTCATGTACATTGTCAGGAAAATATCCAATAAAGTTAATGAAGTGTATTTGTGTAAATTTTTCTGGTAGAAATGATATATGTATGTAATGTTTCTAAATATCTTGTTAGTCTGGGCAAGGATTTGAAAAACATTCCTGAAGCAAGGTTAGATATTTGGTCAATCTTGGGGCACCCAAGAACTTGGAATGTACCCCTAGAGTAAAGAATCATGACTGAAAAATTGACCATAATAGCTTACACATCTGTTTAAGTTATGTGTACCCTACAGTTAAAGTTGTGATTTGATATCTGAAGGCCCTTCGAAAGCAATCTCCTATTAGCTGACAGCGATTGTCCAAAAATTTAGCAATTGCATGTGTTTTTCAATTATATGCTGGACACGTGTACATAGGCATCACTTCCACACAAAATGTTCCTTTCTCAGGGTAAACTTCAAATATTACATCGCGATTATAGCTCGTTAACAAACTTAGATATTCTTTACTTAAGTCACAATATATCAAACGACTGCCAAGAGAGTAATCGGAAAGTTCTGTGTTAAGGATTGAGGATAGGACTTGGCATTGGGCTGTGGTAATTGAGGATAGTGGGAATTGGAATGAGAAGGCGATTAGGGACAGAATTTCAGATGTGCAGGCATCGTATATTTAGAATGTTTTTGCTTCTTATGTATGTAGAACTCATTGTCCACTGTCCATGTCATGCGGTTGGTGTGGATACTGGACATTGTTCATTCAGCATCTATAAGAAGTGGGAAGCATTTTTATTTTTCCACACGCACATGAATTATGGACGATCTCTTACACGTATTTTAGACGCTTATAAGAAGAGTTTAGAATGCACACATACAGTGTCCCTGTTCTCTTTGATTCTTTAATTTGTTATGTTTATACTTGAAAAAGTTCTTATGAGCACTGAGGCACTTTGACTTGTTTAGATCACGATGCAATTTGTATAAAAATGATAGCAGATTGTTGTTCTTTTATGCAATGTAAGATAATATAATTGTAAATATGTATAATATTATTATAATAATACAATGTAATAATGATATTATATAATATAATTAGAAACCGTTCGGCCGCATTAAGCGACCATCATCAGGAACAAAAATCAAATGCAGCGTAGCACTATTCTTCGCAATGCAACTGAAATTATGAATTTCTTTTTTTAATAAAGTTGCAAATATGCTAAAATTAAGACCGTTCAAATAATGAGCAAGCGAGATTTCCCATGAAAATCCATAAGGACAAAAATTGAAAGTTAAAGCTGGCTATTATTCGTCAGGCTACTCAGCGAATGTTTCTCAGGGTTGTCGGGATCACATTTCTTTTATCCAAAGTGCTTCTTTTACAATGCGCTCTCGTCACACAGATTCTTCCTACACTATAAGCAGCTGCGAGATCAACTTTGTGATCGCTTTCAAAGACGTGACGGTATTTCTCTTAGCACTCAACATCTCATTGACTACATGTAAATCGTTTCATTTCCTTATTGCTTCCGTGACATGACGTTCTGATGTATCTCGTACTAGTGAATTTTCTTACCTGATGATGATGCCTTGTACTAAGATGTGTATTTACATATGCGAGTATCTTATGCAAGGCTTCCTCTTATCATATCAGCAAATATCTATATCACCTTATTTATAGCATAATGCTTACTTCATGATCTGCTAGGTATGACGAGCCTCTTCAGCGCTAGTGTGCCTCATGCTTCCCACATGAGAGTGTAGAAACTGGACTTAGTTTTTCACCAATTTGAGAGGAATAATAAAATATCACTCTTAGTTGAAGGTAAAGTGATATAAGATGTCTAGCATGAAGTGTAACCGTCATCATTTGTAATACCTTCCGCATTGATGTTTAATTTCAGACAAGCAAACAAATTGAAGAAACTGGTGAGCTCGTTGTTGTCATTTTCGTTTCAATCATCATCCACAACGAGTAGAATATTTTAGCTGTCGCTGATTTACAGTTTTCAAAAACTGTGCATAATCTGAGCATGGTGCTGGGGTGCGGAGGTTAGATGTTGTCGCTTGCATAATTGTTCCACTTGCTCTGTTTCAGCGCTCATGTTTCCTCTGAACCAAGTTGTTGCTCATCGTTGTGTTGCATACAGTCTGGCTTCAATCCGAAATTACAATTTAAGAACTAGAGCCCTAATTATCAAATCAAAATGTTTGATGCACTAGCCCTTTCATTAAAATCTTCAGGTACACTGCACATTACAATTAACCTTAGGAATCAAAATTACAATATAATTGCATGTTATTGACCAAATGTGTACTTATTTTTAGACTATTCCTGATTGATGGTGGATTTCCTGTTATGCTCCATGAAAAACATTATGTGACCGATTGTTTTGAAATCGGTCAAGTCCTAGAGGTCAAAAGGTCACATTTTTCCACTTTTTTGCGCTGATTTTGAATCTGCAATAATTTTGAATGTCTTACTTATAAATGTTGAGAAAAAATTAATTAAATGAGTTTTTGAGAAAAGTAAATTTTTAGGTCATATTCAAGGCAGACTTTGAAGAAAGTCTTTGAAAGCGTTTTCGCACACAGACCATACATTTGCTTACCTCTGATAGGTTATGGCACAAGCTGACATCTCAAACAGCTGGGCTGAAATCTCAAGCAAGCTCATTTATTATGCAGTACTAGCGTCTTGCAATGCCTTCTCATCAATCTTACTGCTTGTCAGCATCAGTTTTACTTAGTAAATAGCTAGAAAACCTGTTGTCGATCGCGTAAGGGACTCTGTTCCAAATATGAAGTCCGTTTTCTCATATTGTGTCTCATTTCCCGGGAAACTGTAAAGTTCCGTGAACATACTAAGAGAATAAAATAAAGTAGGCCTGCTATGATATACAGGCTGTAAGATACGATGGACTGTATGATAATACCCGTGGATAAATTGAAAGCTACATAGTGCGATTGCAACTCCTTTCTCTGTCGAATGTTATGTCATATTCCGTCCAGAAATCGCACATGAAGTTATTTTGAATGAATTATAGTGAGGCAACCATCCGACTTCAAAGTTCTTTTCGGCGTCGGATGACTTAAAAGTGACTTTAAAGTGACCCGACGCGTTTCGTCTTAAAGACTGTCTCAATGGTACCCTTGAGACAGTCTTTAAGACGAAGCGCGTCGGGTCACTTTATTTTATTTTCAATAAAACCTCGTGACATAAAAAGGGAGAGATTTGATTTTGATTAAGCAATGGTGAATTTGAAAATGGAGGATTCATACTGATCACGTCGTATCTGCGGCGTCTCGAAGAATTTACATTCTGCATAACCTCCGAAGATCTGGGTGCTCTTCAGATGTTCTTCGTAATACGTACTGTGCATATGTGCGATCTATACTATAATATTGTTGCCCGGTTTTTGGAAATGCGCCATCATATCTGATGATTGGTAATGAAAGACGAGCATCTAAGATTATGGGCGTAAAAATTGATCCACCACTCAAATCTGTCGTGGATAACATGTGTGTTTCTCTGTTCAGAAAAATGCTATCTGACGATTGTCACCCACTCCGCGATCTTTTTCTACTAGAAGTCGGCTGTTGAGATACCCGACTACGTCCTCCACCTGTTAGATCAACAAGGCTCCAGAACCCGTTTATCCATTTTTGTAGATAGCTTCGAATATCATCATTTCTCTTTTACTTCAGTCGCTACTCGTACCATTCCGCTTTTAATGCATTGTACACTGTCGAATGCGTCTACCGAATCTCATTTGTAGACCAATAAATATTATATTGTCATTATCATCATTATTATTCAAAGATATCTACAAACCTCAGGATTATTCAAAGATTAAGCAAACTTCAAAAATCCAATTTACACATTAATACCCGCATTTTCAAACTTTTTCATGAGACAAATAATGCAGTTCTAGCTAATCTGTATCTTCGGTTTGTAAGTCTTCATAAGCAGATTTGTGTATTCGTGCATAAAAAATCAATTTTTCCCTTAAAATCGTCTAATATTTAAGGTTGGATGTTCAAAATCAGCGTGAAAATGTGGAGCAGTTTTCGTCTATGTATATCTGCCGGGAAAAATTCGACTTTTTGATGAACTCTGAAAAATGCCATATTTTCGAAAAACATTTGAACTTTGACCTGAAAAACTTAATCGATTTCAAAATAATCCTGCACACAATACTTTTTCGTGGATCATAAAGGAAAAAATCACCCGGAATAGGAAAAATCGATGTTTCTAAAAATAAGTGCCCCCCTGTTGATCAATCGGGGGATCATTTCACGTTTTTGCCAAATAAGATAAAGAAAAACTCCTCTACGTTTGGTCGACATTTCATCTTTATGTTTGTCAAAAAGTAAAAATCATGCAAAGTCGATAATTCTATCGACCAACAGAAGGCCGACATTGCTGAAGGGCCGTCTGACTTTGCACGATTTAAGCGGATTGTAATGCATCTGAATATTTGATTAAGCGTTTGTGCATCAATTCTGTTTTTGATTTTTTATATGACCCCGTTTAAATTTACGTGTATTCACGTCATGCAAGATAATTGAGATGTTTTATACCGCCGCTTTCAGGTTTTTCTAGTGCCTTAATAACCCATTGTTCATTTTATGAACTTCTATCACCTACCGGTACATCTTGCGCCCGTGACTTGAGCTGAACAATATACAGATGCCATATATCAACCAAGATACAAAAAAAGAAAAGCTTCGAGCATATCTTTAGAATTGATTTTTCTGATGTTAGTATAATAACATGCAACACAAGTCCTAGTAATGCAGGAGATATATATACTCAGTGACAAAAAGAATGAAACAAGTCCTGATATGAATACTTATGACTTAAACTTGGTTGTACTGTACGTTTGTTTGTTGTTTGTAAAAGGAGAACTCGAATGCTTTACTCAAAAACATTTAATTTGATACTCATGATTTTATCAACTTAAGTTAGAAACGGGTGTGACCACCGCGAGCATCCAAACAGGCATCGATGCGTGAGGGCATGGATGTGCACAGTCGCTGGATGAATGCCAGGTCTAAGAGGTTCCACTGCTCGATCAGTCTGTCGGCCAACATCTTCAAAGACACTGGTGGGTGGTTGTACCTCTCCCTCACTCTGCGACCAAGTTCATCCCAGCAGTGCTCGATGGGGGAGAGGTCGGGAGAACGTGAGGGCCATTCCAAGGTTGGGATTCCACTGCTTGCTATCCTGTTAGAGACCACTGAAGCGCGATGGGGCCTTGCGTTGTCATCCTGAAAAATCAATTGATTCGATGTCACTGCTGGAACCACGACCGGTGTCACGATCTCGTCGGCATATCGCTGTCCTGTCAATGTTCCTTTCACTACGATTGTTGGTGTTTTTCCATTGTGCCAGATACAAGCCCAAACCATGTCACTACCGCCGCCGTACCGGTCGTGTTCTTTGACGCAACATGGAGCAAATCGTTCATTTGGCAAGCGATGAACACGGATCCGACCATCGTTGAAATCGAGAGTAAACCTCGATTCATCAGTCCAGAGCACACGTTCCCACTGACTGTCACTCCACGACTGATGACCTTGACACCACGTCACTCGTCTCCTTCGATGTTCCAGGCTCAGCGGAATTCTCACAGCGGGTCGTCGAGACTGTATACCAGCTTCTCGCAATCTTCGATATGCAGTTCGAACGCTACAGGCAACGTTCCCAGCAACCTTCCAGTACACAATTAGCTTCGGGACGGACACAAATCTGTTTCTTTTAGCAGCTAAAACTAAGCGTGCATCTGTCCGCTTGGATGATACCCTTGGTCTTTCTGATCCGTTCTTCTTTTCCACATTTCCTTCTGCTTTCCAACGACACCACCACCTCCATACAACGACCCTTGAAATTTTCAATTCTTTCGCAACAGTTGTAGAACTTTGCCCACAACGCATCATCCCAATTGCCATTCCTCTGGTAAAGTTATCGTGCGCCATTCCATGAGTCAAATCTGGTCAGCAGTAAGTGGTGATTCTGTTCAACTTCTAGCTGTTACTGTGATCAATATCAAATTTTGAAATTTGATGGTCCTATATCATTTCTCTTATCATATGGAGTTCAATGGTGATACATAGAAAGCGAGATATCATCTCAAACCATAGAAAAAATGAAACAAACTTCCATTCAAGTCAATGATAGTTGGTTTCATTATTTATGTCAGTGAGTAGTATCCCAGAGTTTGGTCAATCACGTGAGATAAAACCTGCACGACTCAACACTTTCCTCTAGCCAGCATCGCTATGTGCTGCACCACCAATAATCGGAAACTGTTCAGTTGCTCAGTAATTTTGTTAATAGATACTTCTAATGCTGCTGGCGCTAGTGACCTCAGCACTAAGAGGATACAACTAAGTACGATGCAAACTGGATTTGGAGGGTTTCTAAAATGAAGGCTGACGCTTGAAGAGCAGTCGGTAGACCTCGCAAAACATGAGCGCAGAAAATCTCCAATTATCGGAAAGTCCTGCGATTCGATGCTCCTGTCGCTATCTATCGAGAGACGTGGAGACACGAAATTAAGAAACGACCGTTCGTTCCTGTCGAATGGATTCAGCAGTGAATGTGCGACTTAGCGACATACAGTTGAGACTCGCTATAACGGACCTCGCGGAATACATGTAAAATGTTTGTTATGACAAGGGGTTCGTTATAGCGAGAAAGGGGTTATAAAACATGTTTTTGAGCACAAACATCCTGCTAATTTTGAATAACGTCGACTTGAGTTATATTCTTTTTTTACCTTTTGTCTTGTAGACTTAAGTAATTGAATAACTTACGTTTTTGACATTAAAAATACTAATAATACATAAACGCCCTTCAACCATGGAATTAATGAAAAAACACGCATTGCAATTAGTGTAATATGCATTATACAAGTACAATGTACATGGCAAGATTTTTCAATACAGAGCGATTTCTGCACATGAATTCCCGCGGCATTTGTGCAGACGTCCTGCTATCTGTTGATAATTTAAATCCAGTACACGGAATCTTTACATTTCTGTGATAGTGTTCGAGCTGATTTCCAGCACAAACAAGTTTTATCAAGTTTGTAGATTTGATCACGAGAGTAGTCTTCGATAACGATGAGACGATCGTTCAGGAAAATTCAAGCGTTTCAAGCATTTTCACATGATCTGGATTCAGCATTAGTTTTTCTTTATTTGATAGAGGGTACTAAATCAATTCCTGAATATATCTATGAGATATCTATGAAGATATCTACCTAGTGGTCAAAAAGTTTGTATATATACCTAATGTTAAACGAAATATCTACATTTCTAACATGTAGATTCCCTATTCAAGTAAAAGTTTGTTGGAAAATAATTTGAAATGGATATCCATGGCATATGATTGAGGAAACAAAGAAAACTATGATAAATCTAATTCTAAAATTACATGGAAAAGTTTGCTTTTCGTACAATGCGTGAGATAATGGTTGTTAAATGTTATTTTAGGACACCAAGTTCTCACAAACATAATTCATCCTTGGATCTTCTATTTGATAACACAAAACTAAAGCAAATAATATTATGATTTATTTATAATATTATGAACATTTATTTCATGACAAACTACACATTCGGTCAAAGAAGTTAAAAGTCAGAATAAGATTTCACTGACTTAAATGCTCAAAATTCTTTCCACGAGCTTCAGCACATTGTTCACATCTTTCCAAAACACTGTGGCAAATTGTCCGACATGAGTCTTTATTTCCATCAATGTCTGAGAACGCCTGGATTAAGTAGGCTCTCAACTGAGGTAGAGGTTGGTCGCTGACCATAAACTATGTTCTTGACCATCTCCAAAACATTGAAGTCCATTGGGGTGAGATCAGGGGAACGAGGAGGCCACTCAATGGGACTTGATCGACCGATCCACTTCACCGGGAAGACTTCATCAAGATAGCCTCTCACCGCAGCGGAATAGTGTATGGGAGCGCCATCCTGTTGGAAAAATAGTCGGTGAAAGTCTTCTCTTTCCTGTTAAGTGGGTGAAATGGCACTTCGTAATTTTTCCAAGTACGTTTCACCAGTTACAGAGTTGTTGAAAAACACAGGTCCAATAACAAACTGTTTGGTTCAACTGCTTTGTGACAGTGAAGTGTGGGTTCTATGAAGACCAATAAACACAGTTATGTCTGTTCAGTTGCCCACTCAGCTTTAATTGAGATTCATCTGACCAAATAATCCTGTTCAAAATATGAGGATTATCATTGGCCTCACTGATAAAGATCTCTACAAAATGAAGACGGCGATCGTAGTCATCTCTCCGAAGTTCATGAATAAGACGGGGAATGTAGGGGTGCTTGTCTAGTTCCTTTAAAATATTGATCAGTGATCCTCGTGATAACCTAGCTCCAGACTACCACGTCTAATGGACTTCCTTTGCACTGATTTCGTATGCCTGAGCAACCAAAAACCTGTTGTCTAGTGTGGTTGCTGAGACTGGTCTTCCCGATCTTGGTGCGTCTTGAACTGATCCTGTTTCTGCAAACTATCTTTTTTTTACTTAATATTTCATATATTTTCGTAATGTCATTTAGTTTTAGCATTAGTGCAACAATAATAGATATTTAGGAATACAGACGTGTGTAGAAACGTTATTGGCAGTCATAGCAAGAGAAGAATTTTCTAAATTCACAAAATGATAACAATCACTAAGTTTCCTATGTACAAAGTGTCCTAGTAAGAATTAAACGAAAGTAAATAAAACCAAGATCAAAAAATGAAAAGTTCATCCGGTACTGTTGGAGGCTCCTTATATGCCAGCAGGGAAGGGGAATTGGAACGCATCAGAGCGACATCTAACTTTGTCCGAACCATCTTCATTGCCACTGAATACCTCATTCCAGCCGCGATGGACAACCGAGTGGCAATTCTTGTCAGTAGTTCAGTTGTCTGGGATCCCCACTCACCATAAACTGACATAACCATGAGTATGCATCGCCACCCCAACTCCTCACATTTGGTGTCATTGGCTGAAAGCTTTCGTTGTTAGGCCAGAAAGAACGCTGATCCCACAGTTGTACTCGCTTCTACACCTGATGTATTATTAAGCGGATGTATAATCGTGAGATCGACAGCCCCCGGCCGACCAAGGCACCAATCAGGAAGGGGCAGATCTGCCGGTCTTCTGTTCGTCTGTGCTGTTCCTAGGCCACCACCTTCTTCAATCTTCGGTCGGAGATCCGCCCATCGACAAATATCACCAAGAGTGTCCCGAAGATTGTTATGTCGGGATATCACATATGGACCTCTTTTGCAAGTAAGGGCATGATACCCGAAAGGATCTAAAGTACTGTTGGGGTACTTCGGGCAATTCTTTGATCCAGAAGCTAGAGGCAAGCCAAGCCACTATTTCACTAGGACTTGGTATTCATCTGGAGCAAGACGAAGACCCAAACCTGGGGAGGGCACACTGGAAATCCAACTACCTGTGCCTGCTTCATTCAAACACTTCAAACGAGTCACTTGGCAGCTATCAAGTCTTCTCAGCACTTCATTAAGTTGGAAGGTATCTATCGACGAGGATAGGTATTTTTGAGATAGGCCAACTTTTTCCGCAAGCAGCTTGGTTCGCGAAACACTATTTTCCTTGGAGACTGATTCATTATACAGTTGAATGACATCACTAAGACTATTGTCCAATTCATCATCGGTCTCTCCAGGAACACAATTCATATAAGACGAAATGTATGCAGCAGAGGAGTGGTCAGTCAAGGATCTGAGGCCGAATCCGCCGTTGCTAATTCTAAGCTGTGCTTGATTCCAAGCTAGATCCGACGTCTCTATTGAAACACACTCTTCAAAAGCCTTGCGAATGTCATTATCTATAGCTGAAAATATGTCCTGCAAGTCTTCGGATGGGGTTGTTCGAGCCAAGTGATTAAATTTGCAAAATGAGGCACATGAACGAAGTAATGAAACCGCAACTTGAGGATCGTGAAGTCTGGGTAACATCTTCAAGAGCTTGATGGCTTTTTGCCGCCTTTTTTCAATAAACGTGATACAAAAACTGGAATCACCAACTGGGGAGCCGAGAACTTCCATATTAGGTGTACTTGATCGGATGAATTGCTTATCAAACTCCTGCAGATCGCCAGCTCCGAAAATTTCACACTTGTGTGCCTGAAGTGAAAGACCCACATCACCAGTACCTTTTTTAAGAATTTCGTATGCCTTTAAGACCTAATCTTTTTCTCCTGCCAAGATTCCGTCATCTAAATACCAATAGTGATGAAGAAGTGAACAAAGAGTGTCTATGGATTTGATGACTCTGTGCAGAGCGTTGGCAAATAGCAACGGGCCCAAAGGATCACCTTGTTGAACGCCTTGGGAAGAGTACAAACGACCAAGAGGATGCCAAAGATGGGGTCGATCACCGTAGCACCATGAGACCCATCTGTAAATTGACGGAAACTGAGCCAAACATTCGTCAAGAACTGCTTGCCTGGAAATGGAGTTGAAAGCATTGGCTAAATCCACCTTCAATAGACAGAAATTTTCGCTTGACCAATACCTTTTCACAGCCAGTCGTGTTCGATGTACAATCTTTTCCGTTCCAAAACGGCATGCTACTCCTAATTGTAAGGGACTCAAATATTCACTTGCTTGGTTTTTGACACAAATGCAAAGACATTTAGCGGTTAATCGACGAAAGACTTCACCAACAGCTATTGGTCTCACATCCCAACCCGTCTCTTTATTCTTCATGAGAGCTGTTAAACTGCCACCCGCCAGGAAGGGGGCCAAAGGCTGCGGGTCTTTACCATCGCAAAGAGTATTGATCATTTTCCGAACAAGAGAAATATTACTTGTGGGAAGAACTGCTTCACATGCATGGATCAAATGTTGAACTCTCCATCCAGATGGTCCACATGCAGTCGCTTTTGGAAAGGACCTCAGAACTGAAAGCATATCAAAAGTAGGTGATAATTGTTCAGCAACGGCTTCATCCTCTTCCAAAGATGGAAAAACAGGTAATGCAGATTCCGGATGCTTTTGTTTCAACTTTGCCCAAGTTTCATCATTGTTAGGACACAGACCATTCGAAGATAAAATGCGGCATGCCTTGCTGTATAGACCATCTTCCGCTTGAGTAATTGCTACAGATATGCGTTCATTGAAGTTATCCTTCTTCGATAACTTTGACTTGCCCCCTGGCTTCGAATTTTGAACTGCTGCTTCCCATAATTCTGCAAGTTGGCCATCCGACCACTGATTGCACAATTTGCTGATAGAGATCTTGTGAGCTTTACCCTTACCAGTCCGCTTAGATGACGGTAAAACACATTTCGGGATCATTGAAAGGTGGGTCCACGCTTCCACTGAATTATGACTGACTACCTGTTTCAAGGCATCGGAGCAAATTTTGCCGAACCTTTGACGTGCTTTGGCTGGTACAAATTTCAAAGTGGATCTTTGTAATGACATAACTTCATTCAAAGTAGGTAATTGAACTCTCATTTTCACTAACAGCGGATGAAGAAGTGTCCTGGTGTGAGCTTGAAGCAAGACGAGAAGAACATGTCTTGTTATGAGAAGTCCTATACGATTCGGCTACGATGCGGTTACACAAACACAAAAATCTTCGATTCTGTGAAAGCCATTCCTCTGGCACAGTTCCCGGAAGAAGTCCTCTTTTGTGCTTTTCAAGGTGATGGTTCATCATGGAAAAGGCAACATTTTCTGGACAGTGTTGAATTGGACAGGGACAGCCTCCTCTGCCTATTAAACTGCTGTTTGCCATATCTATTCCAGTGTTAGTTCTTCCAAAGTTGATTAGGATATCTATTAAAGCAAGTGAATCATTAACATAAAAAATCTATGTATAGACCATGCAGATTATGTAAACCACTTGTAAAATTCGAAAAAAAATTAGCCAAGCAATCTGCTCCAAAAGTGCACTGAAAATTGAATAAAAAACATGGCAATAGAAATTCAAGTAGTAAATATAACATCATCTGGAAAATGAGTCAAAAATCGCAAAACTTCATCGATTCAGCGAGCGAACACAAACTGAGTTATAGTAAAAGCAAGAAGATAAATCAAATTGTAAAATTATGGACATAAGAACAAAGCTTGAATCGCGAAAATCCGTTGATTATTGCCAAAACCACAACTGATCAAAATTTCATAAAGATATCTCCCAGGAGCATCCAAAATTGTACAACCATCCAACATGGAAATCCAGATACATGTATCTATCTCAAACTATCTCGAATTCTGCATGTGGTGTTAGAAAGGTCCTCTTCCATTCTTCGATCACTTTACGTGCGCTTTCATGTTTACAATAATTAATCAAAATAAATTTTCTTTCGTCAGATGACAGCTTCCGATACATAACGTGACAATAAAAAGTTTGAACTGATTTTGGTCAAACATTGATAAGCTTACCTTTGGATAAAATCAATGTTCTTAATATTGACTTTATTAATCATAAGTGTCTAACTGAGCATAGAAAGTCCATGAACTGCTAGATTACTTGACTAGATATCTAACTGTTCAGGCTGACGCGGATGTAATAGATGTAATTAGAAATGTAGATATTTCGTTTAACATTAGGTATATACAAACTTTTTGACCACTTTGTATATACAAGATACAGATAGAGAAATCTATGAAGATATGTCATAGAAGCTTTTCTTTTTTTGCACAATTCAGGAATGGCCAATATAACATTGACATGGATTTTTGAGGGCAACAATGTAGGACATTTGAGGGCGCGTAAGCGCTTGAAAATGTCCTACATTCTTGCCCGAAAAAATCTATGTTAATATTAACAAAAACAAAGCACGCAAAAATAGCAGAATCACTAATTGAAATGGAGCGGGCAGCAATGTAGGAAAACAGCGGGCCGCAATGATATGAATACACATGTAGATATCATGGACTCCTAGATGTATAACACCTGGACTATCAGCCAAGCAAAATTCAAAATTTTTGCGTACATCAGAATCCAACATTCATGTTTATCAGCTACTTTGTTACGAAATCAGATGACAAAATGTGAGAGTTGTGAAATAAATACTGCGCTCATGATTGCAACAGTGGACATAAATATTATGTAAAGAGCAACGAGATCATGAAAAAGTGGTTTAAAAGAATTCTTCGGAAGGAATTCATTCCAACAAGAAATCCCAGAATACGATATCCAAGTGTCGCACGTTCTGAACATGTGAACAATGCTGAAATTCCATAAAAAAAGAAGAGAAAAAAATGAACGACTAGCATATTATTGAGATAATACTCGAAATCAAAGGAGAAGAAGTGTGTTTCGAACATTTGACCCAATGCTCCAAAGCTTGTCGAAGGAAAATGGAATTATGAAACGTGAAACAGCCATTTGAAATTACTATAGAGGAGCAAATTGAAGAGTGAAAGGATCCAGCCGGATATATTATCTTATAAGAAAGGAAGAGCACTCACTCATAAATGGTCCCTAATTCGTAACAAGGAAGCGCATCTTTTCGAACAACAAGCATGAAAGTTACCAAACAAAATTTTAAAAAGTAATAAAAGCTGCAAAAATCATGAAAAGAAAGAAGTAGAAAAAAGAAAAACGTCAAGGTATTGTTCGATCTCAGATCGACCAACAGAGGCAGTATTCCGCTTGATGATGGCCTGTGCATCTAGAGGCATCAAGTATACGGCTGTAATTTTCCAATAAGAAATTGTTATTCTGAATTTGCAAATATGTTATTATACTTTTTATTTGATAGAACATCAAGCTATTTTAAAGAATGCGGCATACTTTCACCAGACATCACCGGGTTTGGTCACTTGTCGTAAAATGGTGAACTGCGATATCCATTTAATTGAAGCCAATCATTATGTGACTAACACGTATGTTTTCAATATCCAAAAATGTGACTCGTACAAATTGTTCTTCAGAGCACACAGATTAAAATCAGGAGAGCAGAGGAAAATAGCTAGCTGATTCTAGTTGAAAAGTGGTTGACAAAAATGACAAAAAATTTTTAATCTGAACTTTTTAGCCTTCTTTGTATCTTGAATACAAGAGGACACAATATTTCGCGCACAACCTGTGTGCATCAGGTGAATGAGAAACAGTTTTCTTTCTGTATTCCAGCAATGCAACAGCTTAATTATTCATACATTATATAACCAATAGAATTTTATTGTTAAATTCTCCTGCCTATACAACATGCAAAATTATTCGAACAATGGGAATGAAGTTTTACAACTGATATGTGAAGTAAACTGAAAAAGTGTCGAGTAGTCGAATATGCTGTGGTAGAATTCATTGAGACAGTTAAATTGCAAGGACGACGCTGCTTCATGGTCAGATGATTTTCATCGTCTCATCATTTTATGAAATGAGAAGGGCATTGCTGATGTGTCCAGTCCACTGTGATCTCTAACATGACAAGTCTACACGACGCTGTTGGAAAGTTACAGACCTGTTGCACAAAGTTCGATTTAATCGTTCTTAAGTTTTCTTCTATTCTTTTGAAACCACTATTTTATGTTAACGGTGCGATAGGGATTTATAGACAATCCCTATGTGACGAATTGAATGGCTGACATGCAATGCATATATGCACATGCATTTTACAAACAATGCAAAATCTCAGGAAAATGACATTCTTCATACCTTTCAATTTCTCACTGTACATTAGGCCTACATCGCATAATACCGCCAAATTTAGATATTGTGAGAATTGAATGGCTAAACATCTCCTCAAGAAATAAAACATATATCTGATTTCAGAAGAACGATCTCAAAATTAATACACTTAAAATTATTTAGAATGCATGGGCCTGCGCTATTATATCTAACTTCGAATATTTACCGAACGCACAGCTCAAGTGAGGAAGCATATTCTTGATGCAGAGAAGTATTATCAAGAAATGAAAAGCCTTGCAATTGTTAATAGGTTTATCTCCTAAATTTTCGCCTGTACAGGCCGCATCAGAGGATACAAAGGGAGGTAGGCTTTACAAACAATTTCAAAATTTAGATTTTAGATATATGACAGATATGGACAATATGATAAAAATAGGTAAGACAACATTCAGGCATAGAAAAATGTTCATGTGACGCAGTAGAAGATATCTCGGTAGGAATCATAGTGTCGTAGGTAGCATTAATATTGGAAAAGCAGCATCAAATAGAGTCAGTCACTTTATAGGAATAAGAATTGTTGATATTGATCTTTTTCTTCACGGGAGTTAATTTGTGGGTGATAAATGTGAATGAGTTGTGCTTCCATGAGTCTTATGTTCGTGTTATCTCGTTCATGGGATAATATTTCGGTTTTAGTGCTACTGTTATTCGTGTTGCAATTCTTTAAATGTTTGAATATTGAAGATGTTTCACGTGTGAAATGTTCTTTAATTCTTACATGGAGTGGCCGAATTGTGCTTCCAATGTAGAAGTGTTGACATTGAAGACATGTTACCTTGTAAACAACATTTTTTCTGAAGTAAATTTTGTTGTTTTTGATTGGGCATTCTATCATTTGACAATTATTTTCAAACTTATTTTTCTTTCGTAAGGCACTTCGCAGGGTTATATCTGATTTTTGTGCAAGACCAATGTTGAGTTGTTCCGATGTGAAGACTGTTTTGATCTTTTGATTGATATTATCTGAAATGAAAGGTATTATCAAATAGCACTTTTCTTTGTTGTAATAGTTAATTCTTCTTCTTCTCTTTTTCTTTTCTTTTTTCGAATTCTGTATGAAGTATTCGGGATAATTATTTAATCTCAAAACGTTATCGAACTGTTGGAGATATTCTTGTTCTGCAGTCGGACTTGAGCATCGTTCAGATACGCGTTTTCTCTCATATAATTGCTGTTTTTGATGTGTTGGATGTGTTTGAATGATAATTAAGAAAAATGTTTTTCTTCTCTGGTTTCTTGTAAAATTCAAATATAACTTCATTGTGAGAGGTAGAGAGCGTGAAATCCAGGAGACTTAATTGGTTGTCGTTCTTGGGGAATTCGATTTCAAACTGGACATTGTCATTTTTACTATTGAGAAGAGTATGGAATTCTTCAGCACTTTCTTTGTTTTTGGCTAGCACGAAACAATCGTCAACATATCGTTTGAAAGATGTTACTGTATGAATGCTTTCCAATGCCTGTCTCTATACTGTCCATGAAGAGGATAGCCATAAGACCTGACAAAGACGACCCCATAGGCAACCCTTTTATCTGTTTGTATATTTGGTTTTCAAACGTAAAAAATGTATTCTTCAAGACGACTTGTAATGAACCATAAATTTGTCCGGATAAATTACCGACAGATTGAATGTTTTCTTGTGTTAACTTGAACTGAATGTCGTGAATTGCATCGTCGATTGGGATAGATGGATACATTGAGATCACGTCATAACTGCATGGATAGGGAAATTCTGGAGAGTAAGAGTTTATGATTACTTCTTTCAGTTCTATGCTGCTTTTAAGATTTGCTTGAACAGTCAATAAAAGTGGAATAAAAAGTTTGTTGAGAAGCCATGCAAGTTTAGTAGTGGGTCCATTACAAGAAGATACTGTTGGATATTTAAACACTTTGGTCCATGGTAGATATACTCTAACTGAGACCTTTAAAAGACCTGCTATTTTTCACATGCATAGATTCAGACATCATCATTACGAGATACATTGTTGCCTTCTCTTTTCCACATTGTACCATAGGTAAATTACGCACAATATCTCTGAAGGCAGATGTCTATAAGTAAGATATCAATAAAATTTTAAGAAATTGGAGGTAAACTACAAGTCACAAGCACAGGCAGAGTTGGAAAAGTCGGAATTGGAATTAATTCCGACCCGGAATTAATTCCATTTTCGTCGGAATTGGAATTGACGATATTTAAATCTACTGGAATTGGAATTGGAATTGACCTTGATAAAGCTCAATTCCACTTTTTCGATAGACCTGTGATAAATCTATTTGTACAAAAATTGAAATCACAGTATTCCGCCGTTGTGTTAACTGCACGCAGAGATAAGAGAGAGAGATAGATCGACAGAGCTAGTTTTATTCTATTGTTGAATAAAGGGTGCTTATTGTGACTTTAATGGGCCTACAGCCCCCGGACAATGTTAATTCAGCAATTAAGCAAACAATGAAAAGATAATCATCTTTGTTCAATCTGTTATTTAGTTATTTATCATGTAAGATAATTAGTCAAAATAAAACGATTGTTGAATTTAGTTCTTGATTGGATAAGCACAAAAATTGGAGATTAACTTAATTGTTGAACACACGAAAAAAATCGGTTTGAAAAGATGAAAATTAACCCTGCATTAAAGGGCAGCCTGTCAGTTCAAATCACAATATAGACAGTGTCAACAAATTATTCTAATAATTAATGATTCAATTAAAATGGCAATGACATGAAATATCATTCAACTTCCAATCACAACAATTGACAATATTAACTTTCAAGACTATAATTATACAAATACGATACTAACGATAAAAGAAAAACCTTAAACTTGCAGTTCACTTCTTGATGTTGAATTCACTTCAATTCGATCGGACTCACTTATACCAAAATAATATCATAAATATCATGAATATCAGTGTCACTTATACTGTCAATCTTCAATCGCGCTCGTTAATGTACGTGTTGCCGCATACGCTACTGTGTTGTTGTTCGCTGGCAGGCAGTTGTAGTTGTTACTTCTGTAGTCAAGTTACACCGCGAGAGCACGGAGTTCTTCTAACAGCTACTGAAGATGTCGTATGTGTTGTTGTTGGTAGTTGTTGTTGTTTCAATTTCTCATCGTCTCTAATTTATGCCAATTTTTGACACTTGACGATAAATCCACTTTCTTTTGAAAATTGAAAGAGTTTCCTTTAATCTCTGCTCGTTAGCTTTCGACCCGACCACATTTCGTTCTTATCACGGAATTTTTAATCTCCTTTTTTAATATGGACCATTAATCAGTTTTCATGATATCATTTTTATCGTCGTTTTTTCTTTCATCAACAATCACGTTATTCGCACATTGAATTTCTTTCTTCTGTCAGTTTATTAATAGATTTATTCGCATCTCTCTCTCTCTCATAGAAGTAGATAATAGTACACTAGAATGGAAGTTTGATATCTTGCCTATGTACAATGATAGCACATGGAAAAATCTATGGTTTGTAGATCAGATTCGATCTAAAACATTGTATCATAGTCATATTTGCCAAGTTGGTTGTGGAAGTTGTTGGCAGCAAATTCATGCAGGATTCTTATAAAGATAATATTAAGTGAGATGGTGGCATTGTTTCATGTGGTGTAGCCTACTAGTATTCCCTGGGTTGGTATATTGTGTCGATTTGCAGCAGTCATTAAAAAAACTATTTTTCAAAATTCGAATTAAAAATTGGTCCACAAAGTCATAATTGAAAGTGGGCGGTGCACTGGTTGTCAGAATATCTCAAGAATTCAATAGAAAAAATTCTAACCATATGATGATTTCTCCTTCATACGGTTAAGAAACCTAGCGCTTTTGTCGAATAAACACATTGAAAGCTTCTTCACCGACAATAATTTCTCAGATAAGTGAATAGTCGCTGGAACTTTTCAATTAATCATTAAATGACACATGTGATATAGTGTGATGATATTTTGGAAGCTGATATTCGAAAGCATGTAAAGATTTTGAAAATTGTTCAAATATAGTGAACAGGGGAGCCCTTTCAAGTAAAATGAATACTCTGAGATTTCTTGACCTCTGATTTCAAGCTGGAGTAATGTATGTTCTGTAAATTGACATTGCAAGTTGCATATGTGACTGATAATACTCTTGATAGATTATAGGAGCGATATTTCAAAATGATGAACGTACAGAGCGTTTTAAAGGATTTCTTTCTTTGTCATCCTGTCGCCGCAGTATTTTATAAATTCACTATTGCTTTTGTGTATATGATCTTTGGACAAGGGGCAGCAATCCAGATCACAATTTGGCTTGATGAATATAAATACAAATGAGAAAACATGGAAACCAGCTCGCACAATTTGCATTTTGCCCCAACTTAGTTCCCCGGCGTGTGACATAATTTTCATGCAATTTCCATTCTATGACTTTCTATGGTACTGTTAATTTCTATGCCCTCTCTCTCTCAGCGTTTGATTCTTTGCTGACCGTTAATTTTCTTTTCTCTTTTTCACAAGATGTTGAATATCTCGTTTACGAAACGAAAATGGCGTAGGCTGACCAGGTACATATATACATGTACATGTACACAAGAAATATGAACTATGAACATGAGAACGCACATAGGAACGACGCAGGGAACGGCACACAGGAATAACGAGGATAGGATACGGGCACATGGGTTAGATTGAAGCGAGGAAACTTTAGATACATTAACATATACACGTCATGCAATTATCGGAATTGAATCTCATTATGGAATTGGAATTGGAATTGAATTGAACTGTTTCGACTGGAATTGGAATTGAAATTTCCACTCTGGAATTGGAATTGGAATTAAAAAATTTCAGTGGAATTTTTCCAGCTCTGAGCACAGGACAGGCACCGTGTGAATGATACTACACAGGCTGGATTTCTGACTAGACGATTGCTGCTATTTCTGCACTCTTAGTCGTACACTGCCGGAAAGTCGGTCTTCTAGTGAACGACTATGCCAAGCTGAGAATATAAGTATAAAAGTATCATATATTTTACATGTATTATCACTTCTTCTCTGACGAACTTTGTAATTGTAATGGAGACTCAGCATTTGTCTTCATCGACTATATGCGGTCCTAAAAGTTTTAAGCTATGCGACTTTTCGTTTGCTATAGAAGAGTATGCACATACTGATGAGATTCAGATAGATCATTTTCACATTTTATATTATTCATATTCGATGTATTCATAATTACTACTATATAATGCTCATAATGTATTTGACAACTTTCCATTACTTAACAGCAATTATGGCACTCATAGTGCCCTGCTTATCATGAATGTCAAAGGGTTAAAAAAAAGGGTTATTATAAAATATATTTCCAATGTTTGATTTGCAAAAGTTCACTTCAACAAATTCTGCTGATTTCTTGAGAACCTGATTAAATACTTTTATCAAATAAAGTGTTGCGGGCATGTTGATGATGCATGTCTGACCAGATTATTTAGGTGTTGACTTTAGTTTCCCTGTGGTGGTAGGTTGAATATTTTGGAAAGCATCATTCAGATTTTTATATTTGGTGCTTTTAGACGATCTCATGGCTCATGTTTTCAAATTTGCTTTTGTCGATTGTAATGATTCAATCGCTGTAACATTTTGATGCATGGTTTCTACAAGAGAGTGCATTTTCTTAAAATGAAAGAGGTTTGACTCCTCTCTGCTATGTCTTCAAATGGGATAAGTACTTGATAATTAGAAATGATGTTTTAGATTGCTATTATTTGTTGATCAGGCTCTTACTGAGTGAGGTGTGCAGCTACTTCTCGTCGACGTGCTATTCTATAGCTTGCAAAACGATGATGACCGAGAAGAAAGTATCAAACAGACAAAGAATGGCTTCATATATGGTTAGCAACGCGCTGGAATGGATCAGTCATGAATCTGAAGTGATAAAATATCTTAACATCATATTTTATATATGTTTTTGAATTGCCAGAATTTGCATCGTTTTTCTCAAATGATCAATAGGAATAGTCGAATACCTTTTATACAAAGGGAACATGTTATTTAGGCGGTCATGATGGAAAATATCATCCTGAGCTATCCATGTCATCAATTAATCCATTTTGTTTTGACTGACATTTAGCAAAATTAGAAATGCTCATGTTTCATCAATTTGTCATGATAAAGTTGCGGTTTTAATACCGTGTTGTTTGATAGCACTGTAATTTGTACTTTGTCAGCTGAGAGGCTTAGCTCCGAATATCTTAACAAAAAGCAACCAATTATTAACGTGAGACATTAACGTCTTTCTATAACAAAAGGCGCGGACTTCAAGACTTCATTTTTAGATGAGTTTCACATCCTACTGTGCAACGATCCGCAGATAGCCAATAGGATCAAAAGTATTCCTGTTGAGATGCGACTACTCAATTCATGCTAGAAATCTTCCCATCTAACAAAAAATGCAACATGCGGCAATTATGTATTTCGTAATCTTATGAAATGAACATTAATGAGTGAATGTACTCTGTCAAATTATTTAGACACCACCGAAAGCCACTTGAGAAAGGTAGCAATTTGTTATCAAACGGGTATTATTCGCTCGTGTTGAAAAATCTGAAAAGCGAAAAATCCAAAACAAAAAACATGTTCTTTTATCCGAAATGCCGTTTTGATTTTTTATTGTGATTTTCATGCTAGTCATTTTTTAATCCTGCTTCACATTATCGTCTCTATTTCAAAACCACTCTCTAGATTTCCTTGAAATTTCGTATGCTGATGGATAATATCAACTTCTGTTGCAGTCTGCAAGCATCCGTAATTCTTCGTTTATTCGTTGATTTTAACAGATTTGAGACAAGTTTGAAAACGTGGCAGAGAAAACCGACAAGTATGCCAAATATCTTTTGCACGCAATGTAAAAAAGCTAATGTCGATGTCTCATCATTCTCTCTCTCTCCCTCTCTTTCTCTGTTGCAGGAAAGGCCTCTCTCTTGTCAACTCCATCATCTCAATTGTCATCGCGGATGCAACGTGCGAAGATCTCTCCTTCTTCTTCAACAACTCATACGCACAGCACTGCCTCACTACCTCAACGACGATCACTCCTCGAGATGTCCTCTCCTAGAGGCCTGCTGCGCTCAGCGCCCGAATGTCTAGCCACGTTGAGGGAGACAGCGCTAACTGCCATCACTATCGGGCCTTCTGCGGCCTTTTGGAAGCGTGGAATTGGCCCTCAGCAAGTCTTTCTCGGCGAGGACGGCAGTGTCATAATAGATGATTCGGTGCAAAGTGAAGGCGATGTATTTCTTGCTCCGGAAATTTTATCCGGTAGTGGTGATATTGCAAGTAGCAGATTATCCTGGGAGAGAGCGGCTGTTTATAACATCGGTTCTTTGATTTGCCGCTCCTTGGATGTTGATGAGGAGGGAGAACAGATGAATGACGAGACTATGGCATTATTGATGAGCACAGTCCGCGACAGACCAACTCAGAGACCAGGGTTGCATCAATTGGTGAGGGCGTGTGATGAATTGGCAATAGGAAGCAGTCCAGGACATCGACCAATTATTGGACGGATGGTTCAGAGGTATTTCATCATTGATTTATCATTATCAGCACGATTTTGCGAAAAAGTCTTCCGCTTTGACAGAAAATTTTCATATATGACGGAAATAATCTGGAGCTTTTCAACCTATTAGGAGTGTCGTCAGGATTTTTTCGAGGGGCCGTCTTAATCCTGATCGGACTGTCAACTTTTGCCGTTACATCCGACGTGACAAAAACGTAGCAAAAACTCCCCAAATAATTTAAGGTCGTCGATGTAATGATGCAGTGAAAACGCCTCAGCAGACAGATCATCGTTGTCCGACCAGCGCCTTCGTCGGTCGATCTTGTAATAACGCTACGAAAAAGGCATACCGAATGAAGGTAAAAGAAACCAGCATGGCTTGCCTCTTTGGTAGTACGTACTATTATTACAAGATCGACCAACGAAAGAGCTGAACGCCCAAGATCTGTCCGGCTACGAGTTTTAACTTCATCATTAAATCGATGATCTTAAATTACTCGGGAAGTGTTTGCTACACTTTTTGCTGGAAGTTCATTATCTCCTGTTCAATTACATGTCTACCATGGGCACACAGCGATAATGACACAGCAAATGACATAATTTACTCAGTTTTAAGATTGTGTACTTACGGTACTTCTAGATTCTCCGTTCCGGTAGGTAATTGTCTTATAGACTCTAATAACAACTCCTTACAATCAAAAATGAAATTTAAATCACGATCTCTTTTATCTAAGTTCGAATGACTGTTTCTATGTCGACTATTTTTTCTCGTTACAAACATACTGTACATCAGGTTGTGTGGATGCACGAGACTCACTCATGGTAAATCTCAAATCAGTGCAGTCAACTTCAATCACAGAGAGATTCATTTGCGTGTGCGCTAGTCTAGAGCAGACAAAATCGTATCCCAGTCATTGTGTGCAATGGTGCAAGCGATTGAGATTTACATAGATATTCGTCTTTCTTTGGCCAATAGTCCGGCAGCCAGAACGAGTTTCTGTAGGGAATGAGGCCGAAAGTGAGACTTTCACAATATGATGTACACCGTATGCCTGCTACGAATCGACCCGTCTGCCGAGTTCTATTGAGTTCCTCTTCTTGTCAGACAGGATCAAAGAAAAACACATGCAAATCCAATGGGACGCAGATTGCAGTTTTTGGCTAAAATGAAATTTTCTATGTTTTCTCATAATTTTTGGCATTGAATGTCTTCAGGTCATTTCCTTTCGCTTTCATGCACCCCTGTCTATAATGCCAAACACATTTAGATTTGGCGACCCTCTTCATGTCGGCAAACACAAACATTTTGAGAAACTTTATCCACATTTAACCACATTCTCACATACATTGCCGATTAAATGCATGATAAAAGCACATGCACATCATAGGAAATGACCTGAAGACATTCCATGTCAAAAATTATGACTCTGGGCTTAGTACATTTCGTTTAATCATAGAAAACATACAAATTTAATTTTAGTCAAAAACTGCAATCTGCGTCCCATTGGATTTGCATGTGTTTTTCTTTGATCGTGTCTGACAAGAAGAGGAACTCACTAGAACTCGGCAGGCGTGCCGATTCGTATTAGGCATAGGGTGCACATCATTCTGTGAAAGTCTCACTTTCGGCCTCGTTCCCTGCAGAAACCCGTTCTGGCTGCCGGACTACAAGCCCGCGTATTGCAAAAGTACCTCGTGTCAGCGAACCCACGAACATCAACGGTCAGATTGCAGGCACGCCTGTCAAGTAGTAAGTACCATCTTCGACACAATTTTACGCATTTTAATTTCTTCAAATGGAAATATTATTCACACTGTTCGACTCTTTACGAGCTCAATTTGCTGACTGTGTGATGCGGCGTCAATGTTCCAGTTCGTCAGAATTCATTACGTTAATTTGCATTACGTTTAATGGAAAATTGATCTTCTTGCCCCATCAGCATTGTGAAAAGCCATCTGTAGACCCTTACACACAGACAAAGCAATTTATATCTGTGACTCGCGACTGATGCAAAAACATGCAAATAGATTTTGATTAAGATAAAATTGTGTACATGCATGTTTGCAAATATATTTACGTGGTTAGCTTTCTGACCGTAAAAGGTGAAAATGTTTTGGGACTTAAAATGTGGAATCCGCTCTTGCTAAAACTTGATAATTAAGGCTTGGAAATTGTGAGATTCGCAATTAGCACATCAAATGCTTTGTATTTATTGAATTAAATTGTGGCTATTCAAGTCTCTACCCATTTTTCAACGGAGGATGCAACTCAATATTTAGTTATTCTATTTACATTTTGCCTCCAAAAGAGCCATTCATTGATTAACACTGGCACGCCAGCTTAAAACAACTGTCAGTAGTTAAGTATCAAATAGCATTTACTGATTACCCGAGCTAATTAACTCGATATACACATCTCATGTAGACTCCGTGTATGACTTCATGTTAAATTAGGGTTTGTTTTGATGTTGAGGTATGTGAATTAGGCCTGCTGATTATTCCTGATACTGAATGAAGTGGCCAGTTTTAAGTACATATTACTATCTCCGTGTTAACGTTTATTAAACTACCAATAACCTTGACTTCAGGTACATTCGAGGCACTGATATGATAAACGAACGACCTCGTGCAATCATTCAACGTGCACCAATGACCACCGAACCTCAAACATCCCTAACCACTCGTCAACAAGAACAAGCTGATTCCCATCAATCTCAAAGCAAAACTCTGACTTCATCGACTCATACACCTGCTTCGAATTCGTCTTCCAATTCAGCATTTCGCCCTGTGACTAGTGCTCCACAAACTCCTGCTGCTGCACGGAAACAAGTGGGTGATTTTCTGTATTCACATATACACGTACCGGTTCTGTAGTCTCTCAGTAATCAAAGTAATTGTCCGTATGCAAGAACGGTTACTGGGATTTTTCGAGAGCTCTTCGATAATGATTCTTTCGCAAAAATCTTAGATACGAGTAGCATGCATGTATAACTCCTAGCTTATTCCGTTCCCAACTGACGAGATTCAGACAGAGTATTTTCACATTATATATTATTATCATTCGATGCACTCTTATTTATTGCTATATAATGCTCATAATGTATTTGCAACTTTTCATCACCTAACATCAATTATGGCACTCGTAGTGCCCTGCTAATCATGAATGTTACAGGGTCAAAACCATCCTTTTGGTTTCAATTTTTGTTTATTATAAAATACGTTTCCCATGTTTGATTTGCAAAAGTTCACTTCAACAAATTTTGCTGAATTCTTGAGAACCTGATTAAATAATTTTATCAAATAAAGTTCTATCAAAAGAGTTTCCTATGTAAGTTTGATTGACAGATCGATCGCACAGTTATTTCATGAGTTTTGACAATATCAGGATGTCCGCGCACCCTGGAAAATCAGGAAAACACCTGGAAAATGAATTTTATCCTGGAAAACTTGGAAATCCTGGAAAACTCCTGGAAATTTTAGACTTCATTGCAAACACTAATTGCAAGTTGTTGAAGTCATACTTACTCTATGGTTGAAGTGTTTTCTATTTTTCCAGATTTATTTCTTCATATCTCTACTTATTTGTTGCAAATATAGCCTTCATTCTCTACAATTTTTTTGTTTTTAGAATATTTCAGTGACTGGAATCTCCTATCATAACGTATACAACATGAATGAGATCGAACTGCGCGGTATGGTGAACTAGGAGTTGTAAATGTCCTCATTAACGTCGTGTGTTATGGGGAACTAGGAGTCGTAATCTAGGATTAATGCTATTACACACTTGATTGTCGTGTGGCAGAATCTACTGACACAAAATGGTGCTGAGCATGTAAACTTCATTTAGGCACCAGGCTTGTTCCGAATGATCCGAGTCTAATATCGAATATTTTCAAACACATTTCAAGTAGGTTTTCAATATGTAGATATATCATTCCCGACACGTCGTGTGCCAATGAGCTCTCCTCGATCAATTCTTCTCTGTGTCATTCTCCTAAGCTGATTGTGATTACTCTCATGCATATGCAGCACATCAACCATTATGTTCCTCTTTCTGGCTCTTGGTCTTCCACCTTCCACGGATTCACACAGCAATGCTTCAGTTCAAATGATCTTATCTGAATGACAACGCTCTGACGTTCACCTTGCTGCGTTTTATTATAGAGTAGCTTTACAGATATTCCGTTAATTGTTACATTTCATTGTCAAGTCTTATATTTTTCGTTATTTATTGTTATTCTCTTTCTCTATTTTGTTCTCCTCAAGCCGCAAGCTTAAAATTTGTTACGATCGATTGTATTTTCATCTTTTTCTAGAAGTATAATGTAGCCGTGTGATGCATATATTGGTATTTTTTATTTGGAATCGCCTGCGCCTTAAAAATTCGACCAATTTTACGCCACTTTTCAAATTTTTTTCGTCAATTATATTAATTTTTGGTGTGTAAGCTCCTTAGCCACAGAACTTGGGGTGGATTTTCCCCGGAATTTTTCTTTTAAATTTTACGCATGCATTTGAGTAAAATTTCCTTGCAGAAAGTCTGGAAATTTTCGTCAAATTTGACCCCTGATTTTTGGTAAATTTCCCTGAAAAACCTGGAAAATGACTTTTACCCTGGAAGGCCTGGAAAACAACTGGAAATTATCATTCAAATTTGCGCGGACACCCTGCAATATTGAAATCGAATGCCTTAACCAGATAGATACAATCTGCAGAAGGAGCTGATCTAGAGAGTCTCGCCTCTTCCATAGTGACCAAGACAAAGTTAAAGTCTATCAAAATCGGACCAGTAGTCGCTGATCTATCAAAAATAAAACTAGCTGAAAGGTGCCCTTGCTACAATTGTATACTTTGATTGGGATCATCAAACAACTAATAAAAATTAAAGTGTTCTTGCAAACCTGAAACCAGTGAATAAACATGACAAGGTCATAAGCTGACAATGACATCAACGATTAGCAAAACCAGGAAAATAACAACAATGTCATTGTTATTGTTTTCCTGGTATTGTTAATAGTTGTTGTCATTGTCAGCTTATAAACTTATTATACAGAAAAGAAAATTTCTACCGAAGTGGTAAGTGCCAAATCGTATTAATTATAAAAGAAAATAATGTGTTTAACAACAATCCCAAGCACATTATCGCTATTATTAAACACATTGTCAGTTATTAATGCGATTCGGCAATTACTGCTCAGGGTGAATTTTTCTTTCTTGATTACTTGGTGCCATTATCTGCTCGGAAAATGTAATGCAATCTAATCTGTTCATATTCACATGGCATCCTATCATCTCATTGCAAACATCATTTTCAAACTCCCCAGTTTTATTGTATTAGACTTCTACTAATGTTAGTTGTTTATACCTGACGATATTTTTCATGATTTGCAGAAATTGTGTTGTTGCAGTTCTACAACCATGGTGTCCTTCGTACAAATTATTATCTGCAGGATTTTTTTTCTACAACACATCTATGTAGTTTTGAATTTACTTAAGCAGCAGATTTTGAATTGATATCAACAATTCTTACTTCTGCCAACACAATTGTACTCCGAAAGGGGTATCCAAACCTCTTGCGTGAATGATGTATATCAGTCATTGTTACTGATTATTTTCGCTTCTAGTATAACGTCTTATCTCGTCAGATCAATTCTAATTATGAACTGCTATGAATCGGCTCAATATCCTTTCATCAAAAGTGTTCTTCCAGTGTTTATTTCAAATGACAAATTTATTTATGGAACTACTTTCGAAACGTTCGTAAACTGCGTTATTTTTGCGTGGAAAAATCGCAGAGGTGTCATCATCAGTTTGTACATACTTTGATACTAAACTCAATTGAATGAGAGATTAAAAAGCTATTCAATTCGCGCATATTATACTTTCGCAGGTGTGATTTAATTGGTAAAATGAAGTATTTATATTCATTCAAACATCGTTTCGTTTTTCTGCTTATTACGCCATTGCTGCGTGTTAATAAGAGCCCAAAAATATTCTGTAAATAAATTTTTTGTGAGAAGGACAACATGGTTGTATAACTGCAACAATAGAATTTGCTGTCATTCGTTTACATTAGCACATTGCCCACTTGCTCCAAGGAATTTCAATTTGCTATCAACTGTGGGAAGCTGATCTATCTACTTTATGAATGGAATCAATATCATAAAAATGACAAATCAGATTATCAAAGATTACATGAATGTTCGATCATTACACATTGAGTGTGCCAAATTCGGGATCATTTGTAGATCCATAAACAGTTCGAATAGTGTGGTATTCAACGCTCCTTAACTTGTGAGACGACTGGAATTATAACTTTAAAAATGTCGTTTTATTTGCGTTGGACGACAATCTACAAATTAGATATAGAAGCAATGCCTAGTAGTAACATACTGGTGAACGAATTCAGGAAGAAAATGTCAGCAGCTGTCGAACTGCCGAGTAGAAGCAAACAAAAGGTCTTTTTTTCCCCTATTAAGTTCTGCGAGAGCATAAGTTACAGCATAATGCTCTGAATTGAAACTTTCGCAAATCAAGTAATGGAATGCTGAAAATATAGGATGACAAGCATAGTTGATCTCTATCATCGAATGAGCGCATTGAATTCATTGTTTCCTGTTGTAATTGAAAATAGTCGATTTCGCTGCCCAATTTCATTGCAATCAATTTTTGATAACTCCTATATTCAAAAAGCTCTGCTTAGAGTTGACTTTCCTAGATGCAACTTGGAATTTTCTCTTTAACTTTGAGGGCTTCTAGATTACGCCTCTGATGGTTTAATATCATGTGAATTGTGAATGTCATTATGACAGAAAGTTGAACTTTTCTAACTATTTCCTGCTGTTTTGTAATTGCAGGTAGCAGAATCGGTGAGCAGTAGTCAAGCGACTGGGACTGGATCTTCTACAACCGCTCGAGGGTTACCGGACGCATACACTTCTCCCCTAACGCATTTTAGGCCGATCGTTATCAAATCAGACGCTGACACTCGAAGCCGGCTCACCCAACCTACTTTACAAGAAACAAGTCGGAAATTGGCCGAACGTCTTCGGCAGATCCGAGACATGCCAAAACGGTAAGTTGTCTTGTCCTTCAAAATTCACATGAAACATTAATTCTAAGATTAATGTCCTGGTGCCTCTAAGTTACCTGCAAAATTTGTCGAAAATTTCAAAAATGGAAGTCAAAAATGGAAGTCAAAATAAATGTAACCAACGTTTAGGTTCAGAATACAATGATTAAAACAAACTTTTCTTTTTTTTCAACAGTATCCTACTGTGTACAGAAATTTACAAAGTCTCAAAATGAGGACAATTAACATTTGCACATTTTTGAAAGCGGTTTATCACTGAATAGCAAACTTTTCTTGCGAGCGTCCTTGGCATCTTGTTTGCTCCTGCAATGATCATGTGCCGCATGGTAGCTACCGTCTTTGGTTTCGTAGCATATATTTCATTTATAGCCCTAGAAGAAGAAGTTCATCGGAGTTATAGTTTGACGATCGACGAGGCCAGCCGAACCACATACATATGCATCTCGATGACAGTGGGAGCACCATCTTTCTGCCAAAAAGCAAGAGTCAGGACCAGGAAATTGCGGCACATATTAGTTATGTTGTAAAAGTTTCATGCATCACTGTCCTGTGACCATCGCATCTGAGTGGGAAAAGAAATTCTGAAAAACAACAAAATTGTAGTGTCCTTCAATATTTGTAAAAAGTCAAAATTTAATCCGCAACAAAGATCCCATCAAGTTCGAAGAGTCTTCCTCAGTTCTAAACGAATGTTATTGTGAATGATGCCCCGATTGTTGCATCGGAGAAACTCGACGATAGCTACAAAAAAGAATTCGAGAACATAGCACAGGAAAACCAACATCAGAAATCTCTATGCGCATCCATCCATCTAACGAAAGAGACTTCAAAATATAACTTTTTCCATCTATCTTGGTCGAAATTCCAAGCAGTTTGGTCAATGATATCTAATTCTATGATTATTTCCAAGCAATTTATTTGGTCACATAGCTTGCTATTTCCAAGCAATTTGGGCAAAGTCTGGTATCTCTTTTAAATATTCGAAGCAACTTGGTCCGAAGTTCAAGCCATCTAGTCAACGATTAAGATGAATCAAATATAATCATCATATAAATTATAAAAGTATGAATAAATTAGATTAATTTCTTTTGCTGTGCTGTGTGTTTGTAGCTTGCATTATTTAAAAAATAGGATGTTGATTTATGATAAAAATACATTTATTAGAAATTCAGTAAAGAGTAGATTAAGCAAAGTGCGGATATCAAACTGCGTTCCTCATCGGAATTGTTAGTTTTCGTTAGAAACAGCTGTGTGTAGATATACCTATATTCATTCCTATGCTTTTTAAAAATTATATTGTATGTTTGCTAATCATAAAGTACGTCCTAATTTTAACCATTACTAGATTAGAGAAAATATATTTACTTTCATAGTTAGATACCTCTTACTCTATATTGGTAAATTGAAAAGCCATAAAACTCGTCCATACTACAACACATACATATCTAAACTTCAAAAAAGTCTGAAAATCACACAAAGTAAGTTCAATCAAAGACATCCTATTCACTCAAACACTAAGGAAAATAGGTCAAAGTGTGTTTGTACCACTCCAAGCATTTCTCCTGTGTTAATTCGGAAAGACAGGCCGCAATTTCTCACCGCAGAATTGCCATACGTCTAGCTTTAAATGTCTCGCCTGCTTGAATCGCAATGTCTCTGTCACCAATCTCCTGTTGGATAGTAGGATCAGACAGACGTCGCTTCACGTGAGCCTTCAAACATGACCCTGCATATTCTGCTGCATTCAAAGATGGAAAAAAGTGAGACAAATATGCAAGCTCATGACTGTCACTATTCATCTGTGGTGCATCGCAATGGCATGAAGCATTGTCATACAGAAGATAAAATGGCTGCTCCACCAAAGCATTGATCTCGGATAGCATGTCGGAGAACTTTTCTTTGATCAAGCCACCAACCATCTTGATTGATTTGATTAGTTCACAAAG
Source organism: Prostheceraeus crozeri (assembly GCA_907163375.1). Taxonomy (NCBI): domain Eukaryota; kingdom Metazoa; phylum Platyhelminthes; order Polycladida; family Euryleptidae; genus Prostheceraeus; species Prostheceraeus crozeri. Next base: position 201,755 of record CAJQUW010006195.1, read on the forward strand.
AATTCAAATAACTAAATTAGTGATGTCGATAACTAGAACAAGAATTTGATCGCATTACAAAATAAGTCAAATTTGAACCTACTTAATTTCCATGTAGGCCTATCTGCTAGAATTCTATGTGACAAAATGGCTTGAACTTCGGACCAAATTGTTTCGAATAGCTAAGAGAGATATCAGACGCTGCTCAAATTGCTTGGAAATAGCAAGCTATGTGGCCAAATTTCTTGGAAATAATCATAGCATTAGATATCATTGAACAAATTGCTTGGAATTTCTACCAAAATAGATGGGAAAGGTATATTAACAAAAACAAAACACGCAAAAATAGCAGAATCACTCACCACAAAATCACGCCAAAACCTCATGAACCTTCCATAGAACCTTCGAAATTCTACCTTCATTTTAGTTGATGACTTCTATTTCCATGTTTGCTGACAGATATTTCCCTGTCAATTTTAATGCGTGCTTATTCCATTTCTATGCCATTTGACAGATAATCCTGTCGATTTTAGTTTGTGTACTTGCCACTGTCCGGGTCCCATTCGTAAATGGGCTCATAATCGATTTCATGTCAAAATTGTATATAATCATGTCTGTTTGCTGTATTATCGCACTGATGATAATGAATTCATTATTATTATTATTCATTATTCACTCACGGACATTGAATTCACATCATTATTTGAAGCCGGAATGACAATAAATCGTGCAGTTGCGAGATTATTATGTCTTTTAAGTTTGATTTTCTTCTTGCATTCTACTACAATTTGCTAACGTCTTGCTGACAATATCATGTGTTTGCATGGTCGTTTTTGCATACTGGGAGGAATCCCCCCTCATGTGTCCTGCTATCCTGATGGACCAGCTGGTGTTTAAAGAATCTCAAAATTTATAATAATTGAAGCAAACAATCGTTTTAGCGATAGCTCTCGACGCAAGACCACTCATCAATTTAAAAGCAACATGTTGGACATTGAGTTGAACTTTTATATCTATGTGTGAGTTAGCAGTGTTGGAGCACAGATTTCTGAGGGAATGGTTGAGTGCATGTACATGTATATAAGAATCTATGTTGTTGTAGTAATGGATATCTTGTATGACTCCATTAGTATGATGACATCTGTGATGTAATTCATATGAATGCTAGTTGTCGATACGTGGCAGTTTGAATTTGCTGCTATTCGATATTGGTGATGCTCAACCAATTTTGTTGACCGGTAGGTCTGCCTGTAGAAGAGGTCCATTCGTAGTACAAGCTTCGAATCGTATTGTTTTTGCTCGTACATTTCGGGACGTAAGGTAGCTACCGCGTTACGACAAATTGGATTATTTTTTCGAATCCAAAACAACATATCAACAAACGCGTAAATGTACTATAATATCACATTATCAGATGCTAGAGGGGGAGGAAGGATCTAGACCTCATCTCGCAAATGCTGTAGCCTAAAAAACTAGACATCGTGGTTTGTTTAATCCCAAAGTTTGTCTAATCCCAAAAAATCGACATGTATGTCATATCTTTCAAATAAAATCTCAACTGAATCTTTGTTCTTCAGACCTCCTGCACATTTAGCTGCAGCTTTGGAGGCATCTTTGATGGAGGAGGAGGCAGAAGACAATTCGAACGAAGTATTCATGACAGGACACGAGAACAGGAATGGAACGCATAATAAATGGGATGCAGGGCTAAAGACCGGACCGGAAAGTTTAGCCAATACGCAATTCCAACTCGTCTGTGACCCCAACACTGGTCTCTATTCCCTTCTTCCGGCGTCAGATCAGTCTCACACATCTCCACAAACCAAAGATGCACCAAAGTCAGGAAATAGACTTCCAACGCGCCCTAGTCCTTCGCGATCTGGGTCAGGAAGTCACAGCAGTCGTGTGATGGTCACTGTCCCTCGTGGTCAGCAACACGTCCGCTTCAGATCTACAGGTAAGCATGATTAAAGTGATAGTGATATGAGGGTCATTTATGGTCATTTTTGGGAAAAGAGGATCTCCCATTGCAAATGAGAAAATTGCAAATTTATCAATGTGCCAACGTTTTTCGCTTCTACTTCGTAGACGGTAGGGCATGATTGCGACAGAGGAAATACCCTCTCCATCTGAACCGTATTCCTCAATCATATTCCCTATGATAACATCTAGGAACAATTGTTTTGATGATTTTTCTATGATAAAATTGTGGTATTTGTGATACACTGGTTCAATGCTTGGGTGGCCATCGCTTGGTCTTAAGTTCGAGTCTCGATAGTGTCATTGGAAGTCGGTAGGAAGGGCATCCGCAGTAAAAGTATCACAGCACTCAAGAAGACTCTGAGTCTGACAATCTCAGCATCATGCGAGTCACTAGTGAGGGACATTGTATATATAATTTTTACTCTTCCTATGAAACACACTAGCAGTTAAATCAATTTATATAACTCGCCCGCACTATAATACAGAGTTGACCACAGTTGAGCACGTTTGAACACATCAATTAAATTGTATCGAAATAGGTGCAATATATCGAAAATTATCGTGAAATGCTATTCGCTACCATTTATTCTCAGCATTCAAATGCGCTATTACAGTCGCATCCATGATCGTGTATTCTAAGTGCAGAGATCAAAGCACGAGAATCATCTCATCTAGCTGTCGATATTTTTTAATAAGAAAACATGTGAGTGTTAGGGCCCATTGGCCAATGGATCAGACACAAGAAGGAGTGTTCTGCATGCATTCTTGTGACGCATTCTTGCATATCATTATCGGTGATTTATAGGAGCAATTGATATATTTGTATTCTAGTACAACATCGTGACCTGTAAAGCAATCCATCTTTCATAATCGTTTATTTTACGCTGAAGTTTGATTTTCCTAGTATTTCGCTAAGTGTCACAACACGTCTTGTCAACACTTCATCATGTTAGGAGTAAAACTTCATAAGCTTTCATATAGCTACGATAATTTCGCTAGTTTATGCTTAAACTTGGTTGCATAAAGGGCCAATTATGCGTACAAAAAATTATACTACTTCTACTTCACGATTTTGTGACATATTAAGTATATTACAGTATCTTTTCTGGTCCACTGTAACATCATCATCACAGCAGATCGGAATCTTCACTGTATAGGCTTTCATAGAATTTTTGAGTTCATGAGATTGAAATGTTCTAATTTTCATAAATCATTTATCAATAATAGATGTATTTTATTCGTCATTTCACCTCGATTGATATGAAGATAAGTTAGAAAGTTGTATGTTGTTTAAGTAAGCAATGTCTATAACTTATTTCGTCATTTCTAATGAGAAGTATAGATTTTTGGTGTATATACTCCTACTTGCCACTTCCCAAGTTATTGAAGTTTTGCCCTTTGAATTATCTTCAATCCTAATATTGAAACTGATAGTTAATCAATCTATTTTTGTGAAATTGTGAAATATTCCAACAAGCTCCAAATCTTTCTAAAGGGTTTTCCGGTGAGGAGCGCGAGAGTCGGGACAGCGGAGTAAGCACCGGCCAAGGTGCTAACAGTACCACTCAGTTCCCTAACGGTGCCGCTAGCACGACTGGAGGAGGTGGAACTTCCTCTCAAAGGCATTATCCAACTCCAATGGAGAGACTTCTGTCGACAGATTCTCTGCGATATCAGCAAACACTCACCCGACTCATTCACATCGTTCAGAAGGAATTCGCCTTTGATGGATACATGGAGAACGGTATTGAAGATCTATCGCTCGGTAGGGAGTGATTTTATTACTTTTCAATTGAATTGTATTATGCTGTAAACTTTCCTCAAAAGGAAATAAGATTTTGGCAATGATATAATTTTTTTACATAAATAAAGAAAAGTAGAGTGAAAAAGGCCGAATCGGGAACATAGTGCACATAGTTCACATTGTTCACATTGTTCACTATTGAACAGTCATGAAAGTGATCAAAAGAGTCTTCGAACAGACGCATTTGCAACTAAGTTACTTGTTTGACTATCTTGGTAGCTATCAGAATGCGTAATTCTTGCATCTCAGTCAACCAAAGCTGTCTACATTAATTTTTTTGTAAAATGGCGGAGAGAAAGTAATGAAAAATAACTTTCAAATGAATAATCACTTGGTTTTGCGAAGTGCTCATCTAATACCATAACATCAGACCAGTTTCTGAAAGTTTCAAATGACATCAGCTTTGTGTTAACATATCTGAAATTACATGAACGTCTTCATGAGAGAATGAGCACTAAATTAGCAATATTCTATGGGACTTTGATTCTTTATCGATCGATTTCCTGTATCTAGCGAGATACATCTACAGGACACTCCGTCTGAAAGAGAAAATCTAACGTGTATGGTGCAACCCATCTACCCAAGAACTTTGTGCATCCCAAGTCAGGAACATGCCCAAT